>CM067369.1:270917753-271060253 GCA_034401795.1 Chaetoderma sp. LZ-2023a | reverse complement strand
ATATTGTCGTTGCTTCTGGTACATGTACTTGAGATCATTACCCGGCGATGTACGATCTACCGTCTACCGCTCAGTACTCGTTCACCTACTGACCACAGTTCGGGTGTTTTACACATACCGTAGCCCAACAGTCAGCTACCTACTAGGCGTAACGCAATAGTCATCCACATACTGGCTACTGTCCAACAACCGTCAATCTACTTAGCACAGCCCAGCTGTCGTCCAGTTATTCGCAAAGAGGCCTGGCGGCCTAATAGAGGCGTAGCTAGGGCTTACATATATCAAGTTGCGTAAATGTGATGGATATTTTCATTACGGTACGACATGGTGTAAGCTACGCCATATTCGTAGCTGCAGCCTAGCTAGCAGTCTTCCATCGAACAACTACAATCCAACTGACTTCAACATACCGAGTACAGGCATGCAGTATTCAACCAGCTGACTACTGTCCAACAATTTTCCACGTGGCGAGTGAAACACAGCACAGGTTCATCTACTGGCTACAACCTGCTAACAACAGTCCAGTAGTCTGCCACGAACCCCCATCTATCCATCTATGCTCTAGTCGGGTTTGCCCCCTCCCCCCCCCCCCCAGCCCCCATCTGGTTGCCTCAACCCCCACCCCACCCCATCCCCGCCAATCTCCGCACATGCTTAGGCTTTCGCATCAGTTCCAGCGCCAATCCAGTACATTTCCAGACGGTGGACTACAGTCTAGCGGGCTTCCGCGGGGTCGCCATCTTAAATATGTCTTTAATTTGCAAGATAAATATTGCAATATTGCTGATGTTATATTACCACTATCACCACCTGTATTCATTCTGTTTTACCAGTCACCCGACGCTTATTATACGACAGGTGTGGTCTATTTACTTAACTGACTAGTGTACCGTATCGTCACCAGAAAGCGTCGCATAACATGTGCTGGTTAGACTTGCTGGTAAAACAAAGGGCGTTACGCTCTGGATTTGGCATGGACAACTGTGATACAACCTTGTCGTTTGTTTTCTAAATTCAATTCAGCCCATGTTCAAATACTCATCATCCTTCGCTGTACTCGCGGTGTCGTATTGCTTCATCCCTCATTCCCGCCCTTCCGTCCAACCGTTTGTCCTTCCTGCCTTCCTTCCTTCCTTCCTTCCCCCTCCCTCCTGCCTCCTCCATCCATCCCTCCCTCCCTCCCGTGCTCCATCCCTCCATCCCTCCCTCCATTCTCCTTCCCCCCTCCTTCCTCCCTTCTCTCCTTCCTTCCTTCCCCCTCCATCCCTCCCTCCCTCCCACCCTCCCTACCACGCTCCCTCCCGCCCTCCCTCCTTCCTCGATCCTCGCCCCCTCCGTCCCTCCTGCCATCCCTCCCTCCCTCCCTCCATTCTTCAATCCATCCATCCATCCATCCTTCCATCCATCCATCCATCCATCCATCCATCCATCCATCCATCCATCCATCCATCCATACACCCATACATCCATACATCCATCCTCCCTCCTTCCCTCCTTCCTTCCCGCCATTCCATCCGTCCCTCCCTCCCTCCCTCCCTCCCTCCCTCCCTCCCTCCCTCCCTCCCTCCCTCCCTCCCTTCCTTCCTTCCTTCCTTCCTTCCCTCCTTCCTTCCTTCATCCCTCCCTCCCTCCCTCCCTCCCTCATAACCGTCCGTCCGTCCGTCCCGCCTTCCCTCCATCCTTCCTTCCTTCCATCCTCCCGCCCTCATTCCCGCCCTTCCGTCCATCCGTTTGCCCTTCCCTCATTCTTTCCTTCTTATCTCCCTTCCTTCCTTCCTTCCCCCTCCCTCCCTCACTCCCTCCCGCCCTCCCACCCTCCCACTCTCCGTCTCTCCGTCACTCCCTCCTTCCTTCCTTCCTTCCTCCCTCCTTCCCTCCTTCCCACCCTCCCTCCCACCCTCCCACCCTCCCACCCTCCCACCCTCCCACCCTGCCACCCTCCAACCCTGCCACCCTCCCACCCTCCCACCCTCCCACCCTCCCTCCCTCCTTCCTCCTGCCTCGATCCTCGCCCCCTCCTTCCCACCCTCACTCCCTCCCGCCATCCCTCCCTCCCTCCATTCTTCCTTCCTTCCTTCCCTCCTTCCTTCCTCCCGCCCTCCCTCCCTCTTTCATCCATCCCGTCTTCCTTCCTTACTTCATCCATCCTTTCTTCATTTATCTTTCTTCTGTCACCCCTTCCTTCATTAACTGGATGGATTGATGGATGGATTGATGGATGGATTGATGGATGGTAGGGTGGATGAATGGATGGATGTGTGGGTCGATGGATGGGTGGATGGATGGATGGATGGATGGATGGGTGGATGGTTGGTGGGTGGGTTGGTGGGTGGGTGGGTGGGTGGGTGGGTGGGTGGGTGGGTGGGTGGGTGGGTGGGTGGATGGATGGATGGATGGAAGGAACTCGAAATTCATATTGCTCATTAAATCTTTCAAATACACTTGAATCCTATTAGTCTAAATTTTATAGACAATTATTTAATTGTTGGAAATTAAAAAATGTTCTTTCCTAAATTCGACTTCAAAAGACTTGGAAACAACGTCCAACAACACCTTTTGAAATATAGTTCACTGTTCAAATGATTAATGACCGTTGTGTGATCTCTTTGATCAATCAACAGACTGATACTAGAACCTCGTTCAGAAAGGGATACCTTCTGAACAAACGGAATCGATCTCACTGGGTTAATACGCATGGCTTGATCTCTTTGATCAACCGCCACTCATTCATGAGAGTATTACTGGAAGCCAATTCAGAAACCTTAGAACTCAATCAACGTCAATGGATTTAGACAATAGTTTTTAAACATCTGTGGCAGTCCAAATCTTTAATGTGAATAAAATTTAAAATTTTCAAAGTACAATTGAACACTAATCTAAGCCACATCCATAAGGCCATCAATTCTAATAAATAGACAGATTTTTGGTGGACAGGCAGATTTGTTCTGTGGCCTGAAACTGACAAACCTTGTCAAAACCGGTCGCCCACTTCACGAGGGTGCATACGATTATTGGTAATATAGACAATTATCCTTTGATAGCTTATATTAATTATTTAAATATTAACATGCTTAATCATAACCTTCTTTTTTTCAGCGGTAGATTTGTGATACGCTTGTAGAATTTGTTAGGCTTGTAATTCGATAGACTTCCCTTGGTTCACGATTCCATTAGGTCCCTCAAATTTTTAGTATTCTTGTAGATTTTAGTGGCAGCAACATTGAATTATCTAACTAGTAACATTATGGCTGGAGTTAGCAAGAGTAGAAGACGGGATGACAGGATGTCTAGCGACAGTCGCCCGCCGTCTGCCCAGGCTGCACTAACCAAGTGTTACTACATGATTATACAATGCTTTCACCACCTTCGCATCTTGAATGCTCATGTACATAGGGGCAGTTTGTCGCCTTGATTGAGCTGGAAAGTGTCTGAGTTAGAGAGAGAATTTCTTCTGTAAACCAGCGATGCCTAACGCCGAGGTCCGTAGGGACATTTTAGCAGCAAATTTGAAATGTGCCATATCTTTACTTCAGGTTAACATTAGTCACTATAATTTCCAGCTTGGTCGTCTTATGTCGCTCCTCACCGAAGCTCAGTCCAAACCAAATTTAGAATTAGGTAGAGCGAAGACCACAGCAATAAATTGGACCCGAAATAACTATGGCAGGAAGTTTCATTCTTCATCAGTTGATCAGTTTTATGATTTCATCAGACCTTTTGATCCGCATTTTAGAACCTGCCATAGTACAACACCCCCTGTAGGGTCACCTATGACATCACCAGGAACATCAACTGCAGGGCCCTCTGTGGCCCTACCAGGCACACCGACTGCAAGGTCAGCCTTGACCGTACCAGTCATCCCACAATCAAATCGGAAACGGAATAGGTCACCCACTGAGAGTCCCCCAGTAGTTAAGCGGGTGAATAACCAGTGCTCACCACTGTTCCCCCTGCAGTCTCATGTAGTGGATCCGCTCCTGATTCCACTGCCAGAATGGTCACCGTCAGTGTCTGCTCATGTGAATCCTAGTCAGATCCCTCTTCCGGTCTCACCACTGTCCCCAGTCGAGTTTCCTCCCCTTCCACAGAGAGCAGCTACTGACCGACCTGGTCAAAAGACCAGATCGTCGACGCCGAGGTCCAAACCACCACAAACTAAATTTACGCCAACACTTAAGCCCAAACCGACGCCTAGGGATACACCCAAAGAGCATAGGTCTTTCTACAAGTTTCGGTTCGTGGTGGATAACAAGAATGAATGGCGCCTTCCTACTCTGAACAAGAAGATTCTGCTGATTGGGTCTTCAAATTTGGCTCGTATCAATCAGACACCTCATCCAGATAGATAGGTAGCAATCTATCTAGGTGCTAAGATAAACCACATTAGGAATATGGTTAGAAAATACAATGAGGTCTTCCAACCTCAGCGTATCATCCTTAACATCGGAATTAATGATAAGGACGAACTTCAGCATGACACCTCCCAAAGAATTGAGAATCTGTTTAGTACCATGCGTTCAAAATTTCCAAAGGGTAAAGTTCACTTTGCCAAACTAAATTATTCGAAGCACCTGACCACAACCCAGAAACGAAACATACAATTCGTTACCAGCGTGTAGAGGCCTTAAGGGCCAAGGTCCCTATCCTTCCCAGCCTCCCTCTGTCTGAATTTCATGTGGTTGAGGACAACATCCACTGGACTGAGTGCACTGCAAATAGGATGTATAATAGTTGGTTATCGCACCTTAATTTAAACTAACTACGGGTCAGGGTACTAACCACCCAGAAATTGGCCTGGGTGGTAATATCGTTAACCTAACTGGTTCTACATTGTCTGAAGCAGAAAGATCTTTGCTAAATCTCGGTCTAACATATGTACCTACACCACGGCCAAAAGTCGACATAGATGCCCTTTTAGATAATGGCTTATGGGAAATTGAAGAATTTTCTCACCGTGTAAAATTAGCAGACTTTTTTCGAAATTCCAAGAAAAACAACTTTCTACCTTTTGTTGAAAAAACTGGATGGACACCTAACTCGAAGTTGGTTGTCCCTGCGATCCCTGATAGTATAAAAGCTATCAAGGAGCGTGTTGAAAATTTGGAATTTCCTAAAAATCATCAAAATTTGTCATATCAAGAACGCTTAGCCTTAACAGGTTTGCGTAAAAACAATGACATCGTTATAAAGCCTGCTGACAAGGGATCTGCTACTGTAATAATACGTAAGGATAATTATATTCGTGAAGCGCATCGGCAACTCTGTAATCTGAAACACTACCGCACATTAGACGAACCACTCTGGCAAAATAATTGTGATAAATTTAATGGAATCCTTCAAGAAATGGCTGACAACAAGGCCATGACGAAAAAGCAGTTTAAATACCTTACTGCTAAACGAGATTCAAATCCACGTACGTTTTACCTTTTACCAAAAATTCATAAACCTATTGAGTCATGGTCCGACACTATGATACCACCGGGTCGACCTATCATCTCTGAGTGCGGCTCTGAATCTTATCGAATTAGTGAAATTATTGATTACCACCTACAACCAATTGCGAATATACATTTCAGCTTTTTGAACAACACTGAGGATTTCCTATCCGAGGTCTCCACAATTTCTGTTCCTCCAAACTCACTCTTGATAACCCTCGACATCGATGCTATGTACAGAAACATTGACATCGAAAGGGATTTGACTTCTGTTCGCAGAGCATTTGATAAATATCCTGATAACAATAGGCCCACTAGCGAAATATTAGCTCTCCTGGAGCTGAGTTTAAAGGGCAATGATTTCGAATTCGCTGGCGAAATCTACCAACAAATCTGTGGATGCGCTATCAGTGAACGTGTTAGTCCTAGTTTTGCCAACATCTATGTAGCTGAGTGGGAAGAAGATGCGCTTAACAAATGTCCTAAGCAGCCCTTATTTTACCGCTGGTACCTCGATGATATTTTTATGATCTGGAATCATTCGAGGGAAGAGTTCACTATTTTGAACAATCACGATCCTAACATCAAACTTAAAGCCAACATCGACCAGTTGTCGGTGGACCTTTCAGACGTTACTCTCTACAAAGCTGTAAATTATAACACGAGTGGGTTTCTTGATTACAAAGTATTCTTTAAGCCCACCGATTCCCATCAACTACTGCATAAGAAATCTTTCCATTCACCTCATACTTTTAAAGGTATTGTCAAATCACAGATTATCCGATTTCACCAAAATTCTAGTGATAGAAAGAATAGTGAATCTGCGTGTTCCACCTTATTTAAAGCCCTCAAACCGGGGTGGGGGGGGGATATTCAACACGATTTTTGCGCAAAATAAAATCCGAAACTTTACATGATTTGGAAACTATTACTGATCAGGCTGCCGATCAAAAGCCTACCAAAATTCGTCACAATCGTCCGATTATAGGCGTAGGACAATCTCAGAAATGTGGAAAGAAGAGGTGTAAATTAGACCTCTATCTACCTAATCAGACAACATTTGTCAGTTATCAGAACAAAAGCAAATTCCAACTTCAGTCTAATTTAGATTGTGATTCTAAAAATGTTATCTATGTAATATCTTGCAAATTATGCCAAAGGAAGTATGTCGGTGAAACAAAATGCCCTTTAAGATGGCGAGCAACTAGATACCTTTGCGATATTAGACACGACGAGGACACCAACGTAGCTCAACATTTCAATCTTCCTGGTCATTCTGTCGATAGACACAACGGCCGAAGAAACTGATAAACAAAGAAAACTTCGAGAACCATTTGATTAATCAACTGAAAACAAAATGGCCGAGAGGCATAAACGTGGACCCTGGTCTTGCTGATCAACGTGAAATTATTCCATTCAGTTTAACATACAATCGAAAGAATGTTGAAATTTTGAAAGATGAATATCATAAATTGCAGGATAAAATGAAAGAACCTCTCAATTTGCGTCCAGTGATAGCCTGTAAGAAAAACTCCAATCTACGTGACATCTTGGTTAATTCGAAATTAACTCTTCAAAAACCTTCAGAATGAATGATATATATTATTCATATTTTATAGGCCATACCGCCTCTATCAAACAAACATAACAAATCTCAGACAATAAAATATCTCCCAACCAGTGCGTTTAATCATATAACCACAACAAAAACAACAACAGCAACCACCACCAGCAATGCCCCTCCCTTCCACTACCGCAACGGGTGTGGTGTATCCAAGGGGGGGGGGGTGGGGAAGGGCACTCGGTGGCACGTGGCCCCCCCCCCCCCCGGCAGGGCTGTAAATGTTTTGTTTACCTACCTGCTGATGGCGGAATGAGCCCATTTTCAAGAGCTAACGCCTTTGGAATTTTGGGTGCACGCCTCCCCTCTCCCCCCCCCCCGCCCCCCCCCCCCATCAAACGACCTCCTGGATCCACCCCTGCTGAATCACCGCAACCACAACCACCACAACAACCACCACCACCACCACCACCACCACCACCACGACCACGACCACCACCACCACCACCACCACCAGCACCACCAGCACCATCGACACCACCACCACCACCACAACCACAACCACCACCAACACCACCACTACCACCACCACCACCACCACCACCACCACCACCACCACCACCACCACCACCATCGACACCACCACCCCGGCCACCACCGCCACCACAATCACTACCTATGTCACTCCAACGCACCACGCCTGCCACCCCCCCCCCCCCCCCCCACTACACCTCCACACACTCCCAACCAGACTACTACTACTACTACTACTACTACTACTACTACTACTACTACTACTACTACTACTACTACTACTACCACTACTACTACTACTACTGCTATTACTACGGCTACTGCTACTTCTACTGTTACTGTTTTTGCTATTGCTATTGATTTTGCTACTACTACTACTAATACTACTACTGCTACTGCTACTACTACTACTACTACTACTACTACTACTACTACTACTACTACTACTACTACTACTACTACTACTACTACTACTGCACCGCTCCTCGTCACCATCTCTCTCCACTGATCGCCTTCTCTATCAGAACGTATTGCCTACCAACACATATTTCTCCCTCATCTTCCGGCTCATTAATGGTCCAACTTCTAATCTCTATCTACCCTCTCCCTCCCATCTCAATCGCTACTCATCTCCAAGCAAACGACTTATCGACACTCTCTCAGACTCACCCCCCCACTCTCTCTCTCTCTCTCCATCCCTATTTTCTCTCTATCTCCCTCCGTCTCTCTCTCTCTCTCTATCTCTCTCTCCACCTCCTTCCATCCCTCCCTCCCTCCCTCCCTCCCTCCCTCCCTCATTCACGCACTCCCTCACTCACTTACTCACTCACTCACTCACTCACTCACTCACTCACTCACTCACTCACTCACTCACTCACTCACTCACTCACTCGCTCTCTATCTCTCTCTCTCTCTCGCTCACCCACTCACTCACTCACTCACTCACTCACTCACCTACCCACCCAACCACCCACCCTCACGCTCGTTCGCTCGCCTGCCCACCCACCCACCCACCACCCACTCATCCTACACATTCGCCCTATCGCTCTCCCCCACCCGCTTTCGCTCTCCCATCACTCTCTTGCTCTCTCCTTCATTCCACCCCACTATCCCTCCCTCCCCTCTTTCCTTCACTCTCTCACTCGCTCTCTCCAGCTCACACTCTCTTCTTCGTCCATCCCCCTCACCCCCCCCCCCCTCACTCCCCACCACCATGCATCCATCGCATTCTCCCTCTCCCCCCTCTCTCTCTCTCTCTCTCCACCCCCTCTCTCTCTCTCCCTCCCCTCTCTCTCTCCCCCTCCCTCCCGCCCCATCCCCCTCTCTCTTCTCTCTCTCTCTCATTCGCGCACGCTCTCTCTCTCTCATCCCCATGCCACTTTCTCGGCACCCTTTCTCTTTTCCCTCTCTTTCCGCCTCCTATCCCCCCCCCACAAACTACTGAGCCTCTCGCCATCTCTCTCATATCTTTCCATTCATTGACCTCTCAATTTCCCCATCTCTTTATCTCTTTCTTACTCGCTCATGAGTATATTGTCGTTGCTTCTGGTATATGTACTTGAGATCATTACCCGGCGATGTACTATCTACCGTCTACCGCTCAGTACTCGTTCACCTACTGACCACAGTTCGGGTGTTTTACACATACCTATGCAGCCCAACAGTCAGCTACCTACTAGGCGCAACGCAATAGTCATCCACATACTGGCTACTGTCCAACAACCTTCAATCTACTTAGCACAGCCCAGCTGTCGTCCAGTTATTCGCAAAGCGGCCTGGCGGCCTAATAGAGGCGTAGTTAGGGCTTACATATATCAAGTTGCGTAAATGTTCCATTACGATTGATATTTTCTTTACGGTACGACATGGTGTAAGCTACGCCATATTCGTAGCTGCAGCCTAGCTAGCAGTCTTCCATCGAACAACTACAATCCAACTGACTTCAACATACCGAGTACAGGCATGCAGTATTCAACCAGCTGACTACAGTCCAACAATTTTCCACGTGGCGAGTGAAACACAGCACAGGTTCCTCTACTGGCTACAACCTGCTAACAACAGTCCAGTAGTCTGCCACGATTCCCCATCTATCCATCTATGCTCTAGTCGGGTTTGCCCCCCCCCCCCCAAGCCCCCATCTGGCTGCCTCCACCCCACCCCACCCCCGCCAATCTCCGCACAGGCTTAGGCTTTCGCATCAGTTCCAGCGCCAATCCAGTACATTTCCAGACGGTGGACTACAGTCTAGCGGGCTTCCGCGGGGTCGCCATCTTAAATATGTCTTTAATTTGCAAGATAAATATTGCAATATTGCTGATGTTATATTACCACTATCACCACCTGTATTCATTCTGTTTTGCCAGTCACCCGACGCTTATTATACGACAGGTGTGGTCTATTTACTTAACTGACTAGTGTACCGTATCTTCACCAGAAAGCGTGGCATAACACGTGCTGGTTAGACTTGCTGGTAAAACAAAGGGCGTTACGCTCTGGATTTGGCGTAGACTAATGTGATACAATCTTGTCGTTTGTTTTCTAAATTCAATTCAGCCCATGTTCAAATACTCATCATCCTTCGCTGTACTCGCGGTGTCGTATTGCTCTCCCCCCCCCCCCCCCTCCCACCCCCCCCCCCCCCGGCACATATGAAATGACCATAAATCGCTTTTTGAACAGTTGCCAGAATGATCTGATTTATTGTTCACGGATCTCGTGCGGATTATGTTGTTCGTTTGCGTTTGCTGAAGTTACAGATAATTGGCTCAAAACACACAATTGTTCGGATATTGGAGATAGGATTGAAAAAATTCAAGATATGGGGTTCCGGTCTATTACAGATTCAGATTTTTTTATATTATTTACACCCAGGCCACATAATGGCATATGGGGAGTATGAATTTACAGAAATTATAAATGTTATGGCGATCAGACACTATATATCAATTCATAATTACATATTTTGGTATTTATAACGCACACTGTTACACTATTTAACATATCACGCGACCTGGGAGACACGTGTGCCATATCGATGGCATTTTAGTAAGGGGCTGTATACAATAAACATATGTAATGGATGCTTGATCTGTCATCGAGGCCAAGAAATAGACATGACCCTGGTCATTAAAGCTAAACCGCACGGCGTGTACTGGTAAAATTACACGCACGCACGTGCACACGCATGCACATCCATGCGCGCACGCGCGTACCACGCACGCACGCATACACGCACGCGCAGAAACATGTACATACGCACGTGCGCGGTTACGGACACGCACATGCTTGCTGGCATATGTTGATTGTAGGATATCAAGATCATATGTATACCGATCTTTATTGTATGTGTTATAGCAGAGACAAGTCTGCGGGGTACAGTAAAGCTCATAAATTAGTTAACATGTTTTCAAAACAAAAGAATTTTGACGATGAAATAAGAAATGTTCTGCTGAACATAATTGGATTGGGAGACGTGTTTATTGTTTTGGAAACAGGTTACATTATTTCTGAACTGGACTGTCTTTAATCTGAAATACATGCTGTCATGGGAGAGTGTAGGCCAACAATTTGCGTAAGACGGCGTCACGTGTTTGTAATCATTACTCAGGAATGTTGGTCTGTTACTCCTGCGTTCTAGGATATGCCCGGCCCACACGATTCTTTATCTATATTGGAAGCAATGTTCAGTTAATCGCTGTATGAACACAGGTATGCACGTGATGTATCTACACACCTTATTCTATTGTCCATGGGCAATTTTAAATACACTAGTGGGTTGTCTTAACAGATATCACGTGGACTAATTATATATGGTCAAATCAGTGTAATCTCCTGACACCGGGCCTTTGTCTGTTAATTGGAGGTGTCCTGCAGAGTGGCATTTAGCGTTACACATTCACATCTTCTTGACACCGTTGTTGTCGATGTAACTTCAGCAATGTGTGTGCGTGCGTGTGTGTGGGCGTGCGTGCGTTCGTTCGTTCGTGCGTGCGTGTGTGCCTACGTGCGTGCGTGCGTGCGTGCGTGCGTGCGTGCGTGCGTGTGTGTGATAATGACTAGGCATGCGCAGACTGACACGGGGACATGTACACGGATACACAAACACAAACGTAAGTAGGGGACTTTTCACAGGATACAATGGTGAGCCACCACCCATATATTAGATCAGAGTAACCCCTCTTGTGTCAACAGCGCATTAAAGCGCTCAAAATACTATTTATTTCAATTACCCATTTAATTAACAAAAATATTCAATGAAATTTGGATTTTTGCTGGCCTTCAAATGTAGGCCTACATTCATTAAAAGTGTAATGGTCAAATAAATTCAGATTTCTTCTTAGCATCGAGTCATGTTACTTAACCCCTCTGGTGTCAACTTAAGCCTTTAATGGTCAAGTTGGTCAAAAACGACCTCTGTAGAGATCTTGAGAAATGTCTAATTACAGACCAAGAAGAGGATTTTTTTTGATTTATCACTGGAATAACTGGCTCGGTTACCGACTTAATGACTGTTGAATATTTGAGTCTGAATTGAAACTAATTTGACTGTGGAAATTGATCGATTTACTTTCTCCTAGTGATATTTTCAAATGGACGAATTGTATGTCATTGATAAATTTGCAGTTTAATGACTGTTGAGTATTTTGAGATACATAGGCAGCAACATCTTCCAGTCAAATTAGTTTCAACATATTCACCGAGATGACTTTTACAAAATACAGATTGTAATGCATTGGCACTTACACGACATCACACACTATCGCTTGAGGAGACAACATGGCGGCGATCAGTGTTCAATATGTACGCGATATGACAAAGCAGATAATTGTGATACAGATACGGGAATGCGATATGATATGAATGCTATGGAATCTATACACCATAATCTATTAGTGCAATACAATATTTGAGATGCGATTAACATCCCTTTAATGTATAACACCACGCAGTAGTAAGCTCAACTTGGCAAGGCGATTCGTCAAGAAGTAACAAAAAGTCACTTATTGACGCTAGTTAGCTGATTGAGAAATGACAGAAAGATGTAATATAATTAACAAAGTACGTTGCCATAGATGGCACTTTGGTTTCACATTCTAAATTAAGTTTACTTCATCGTACATTTTTGTAAATTATCTCGGAACAAATACGCTTTCATCACGAAGTTAATTTTATATATGTAACATGGCATGCTTTATTATACTAATGGAATCGAATGTCCATATACGAATACCCCTCTACAATAAAGTAAGTACTGTGTATAACATTTGATCTCAATTCGACCGGAAGCTGCTGTTGCCTGTGACAGCAAAGGGCCCCCGTCATATCGTCCCACATTCACTTAACAGCTTAAAGTTGAAACACTATTTTAAAACGAAAACCCTTTGACTGCAGAGTAGAAATAAAACGCGATTAGCGTGTTGCATATTTTGAAAGCGATTTGACCAGAAGCCACTGCTGACTGATAAAGCAACAGCAGCTTCGAGTCAGTATGTATGATTACTGTTTCTGCGGATGTAGTAGTAGAGCCATACAGCAGCTGTAATCAGGTCCTTTTCGGGGTTGCCCACTGTTTCTCCCCAGCCGCGATCCTTAGCTTCCCCAGGTACATTATTTACTTGAGTCTATCGAGTCCTGCTTTCTTGAGCTTACCTCGTAGCTTAGCAGATTTATGCAATGACGTCGTCTTCTGGCTGTTTATTTGCTGGCTCCGAGTAGAGCGAATTCCAGGGCTCTCTATGCTGGTGTATCTTCTGGCAGCTTTAGTAAATGGCAAAGTATGGGCCATATTTACTGGGCGACTTTACAGACAGTGGCCACGTATTGCACATCTTGTATAGTGTATCATTGGACATTGTGACGTCAGGCCATCGTTGTCCAGTGACGGTGCGTAGGTATGTGCGGTGGCAGGCATCGAGTTTGTCTAAAGCTACCTTTTGAGCTGCCCAGCTGTTACAGCTATACAGCATTGAGGATATGCCAGTTGCATTGTATACACGTAGTCTTTTTAGCAAAGGCATCTTTGATCTACGAATCCATAGCTTCCAGAAGGAGTGGAAAGCTAGGTTTCCCATCACGCAGCATACACCAAGGCCAGCGAAGCAGTGAGCCCCGGATTGTACTTTTCCTACATGGTTCGCCGCCAGGAAGCGTATCCTCATTTTCTTTGGTTTCATGCTTTGTAGATAGGTATATGTGGGTGAACTCTGTTTTGGATTCATTCATAAAGAGATTCTCAATGTTTAGTTTGTTTGCAGCTATAGGGAGAAGTTCATCACGTGCTTCCTTTTCCTCGGCTATGCAGTCCACATCGTCGGCACATTCCATCTCTAGCGGCATACCCAGTATTGACCCTGGGGTGGGGTGGGGCTGGGGGTGGGGGTGGGGTGGTGTGGGGGCTGGTCTTGGGGAAATTTCCCGCACGGATTCCATGCAGCAGCAGGGTAACAGGTAAAACGCGTGTGGAACCGATTGATGTCTCTACAGTCTTCGCTGACTTGACTCTTATTCTCAGCTTGAGTCTGGAAGCAGTAGTTTCACTAGTTGTAGCTCATATTCATTGCAACTGGCCTGGCATAGTACGTCTAGGATCTTTGAGCGCTTACTTGTGTCGAAGGCTCGTGACATGTCAATGCCCATTTTGTGGAAACACCAGTGTTTGGACATGACTACCGACACAACCATGCATTGAGCCCATACAATATCTGCGCAACTGCGTTCACATTTTAAGCCACTTTGACATAATCTGATGAAGTCATCGATTCATATTTTTCTTAAATTTAAACATATTTTTTATTGATCAAGAGACAATGCGGATTGGGTCACAAGTGTCTCCAACTTAGTTACGACTCGCTACGAATACTATACAATGGAGTATAATAATGACGAATATGTGCAATTTATAAGAACCTTTACCATAATGAATATAAGATTTAAATGAAAATTAATAAAATAATTAAGATAAGATTTGGAATTGTGTTCATATATGTGTGTATATGCATGTACTTTTAACGCGTCTTTATGTTTTTACATGATTTTAGTATCTAAGTAGTGTGTAGCATTGTTGTTATCCGTGTGTGAATATGTATTATGTAGATGTGCGGGTGTTTGCTTGTTTTAAACAATACAGTACTTGTGATAATATCTACTAAGTATTCACGTGTGCTATGCATGTGTGCGTGCCTGCATTCGTTCGTGTGTGCATGCGTGTGTGTGTGCGTGCGTGCGTGCGTACGTGCGTGCGCGCGCGCGTGTGTGTGTTTACGCAATTTAAGCAATTTCATGCGTACTTGCCTGCTGTTCTGCTCCAGTGTGAGAGTGTGCATGCGTACTCACGTCAACCTCCTCTGAAAGGTGCATATTCACACCAGAATAGCCTAAGACAAGACTGAAGAAATTTAGTGCTTTTAGAGGCCCAAGCTGTGCACCCAGGGGCAATGAAACGAAACAGATCCCAAATTATGACGCGTTCATAAAGCATAGGTCAATATAAGTTTGTCCCCAATTCAATTTCATAGCAAAACCCCCCAAAAAACCCAACACATTAGTTCATTTGAAAGGAAAGCATCAAGTGCCAAGACCCACTCTGCCCCACCACACCTAGACACACAATCCATGCCTCCAAAAGTTCACCACCCCAACAATTCCATCTCCAAGCATCCTGGTGCGAACATACACCTCGAAGTTTTCCTAGCTTTCAAACCTTTTGGTACTGCGAATATATTCATGGACATTTTAAAATATAAATATTTTCGGGTTATTTTCGAGGTCAGCATCTCCGTTTAGCAGTATATTCACTGACAGGTTGTGGGGAGAAAGAGGTCTTAGAGCCTTTAAGAGCTTGCGTCTTGGATTATTGTAATGATTACATGTAAAGAGGTGATGGTTGTTATCTTCTATATGGTCGCAGTGTGGACAGTTTTGGTTTGCTACTATGTTAAACCGAAATAAGCGGGCATTTAATTGGCTGCATCTGTTTCTAAGCTTGGTGTGAATCACATTTAGACGTCTTTCTCCGTAAAAGTAGTATGCTGGAACTGGGGATCTGGGATTAAAGTTAATTTCTTGTTGAAACAGTGAGTGTTGACGAATTTCGCTTACTGGCATCCAATTGGTTCCATAAATGAATCGTGCTTGGAAAGAATGAAGGTCTAAATACTCTTAGGTTTGCTTGTTCCTCCTGGGAGTTGTTTCTGTTACACAAACTATAATTACTGACATCACCAACATGGAGGGGTACCAATCCTTAAGGCTCGGCCATTTTTTCATTTAATATCTTGTATAGTTAGTTGTATTAGCTTTTTGTTTTTCCGTCGTAATTTTAATTCCTCTCAACCCGCCTTATCATACAGTGCTGAAAGTGGGGTAAATCGAGGCAGTCCAGTTATAATACGGAATGCTTCATTTTGGAAGTTCTCCAGCTGGTCAGAGTCTTAATCTGTACACCCGTCCAAGATCTCAGAACCATAGTCTAAGAGTTGACGTAGATAACACGTGTAAATATGTACCTTAGATCCTAGAATTTTGTTTCCCTTAGATATTAGCCCGTGGATGTGGTTTGTCCATTTAAGATTTAGTGAAAACGTTATTCCTAAATATGTGTGTGTTTCGACAGAGGTAATCTGAGTGGTATTAATAGTTAGGTTAGCTGCACCTTGATTTGGTTGGCTTTGCCAAATTATATTCCCGGTCTTTGTTGGGTTAAAGTCGGCGAGCCACTGTTTTGACCAAGTGTCTGTTTTTAGTAAGTCTCTATTTAGAGAGGTTTCAACTTCTATTGAAGTGTTCCCACATGATGTTAGCAGTGTGTCATCAGCGAATAGGATTGTCTATATTTTCAGCAATACCATTTATGTATAAAATGAACATCGAGCTTGTCTCGGATGCGGCATAGAGTAACATTGGATATGGTTTTCCGTTTGCCTTTGAGGAGCACAATGGGCTGCAGATTAGCTGCGGGCCATATGGCTTCTTGGGCTTGGGTAGTGCGATAATGGTGCCATGGCCTATAGCTCCGATGGGGAGGTGGTGCATAAAAGCTGTATTGGTTAGGTGTGTGGCAGGCTTCGAGATAATGCCATCAGGTCCAGATGCACTTCCATTTTCGGGGCTTTAATTGCCTTCTCAACTTCTGCTGTTTTCATTGGAGTTAGTAATGGCCTGGGATCTCCCGAAAACAGGTGCAAGAGCTCATCATCGTGGTCAGTGAACTGCTCCTTAAACAATTCTCGAATCGCCTCGACTTTGCGCTGGTCAGTCCAGATAAAGTATCCTTCAGAGTTGTGTACAGTGAGTGGTGGCGTGTGGACAGTAACTCTCAGGGCTCGGGCTGCCCGAAACATTTTGTGACAGTCATCCGCGGCAGTGATTTTATCTGCTAGGGAGCCTGGTTTTAATGAATAGCAAGCTCGTTCGCTAATGTGGCGCAGACTGTTAGTGTGCTCCCGACGTAGTTTGGTGCGGTCTTGACTTTGGCCACGTTGATAAATGCGCAGCCGTAACGTCCACCTCCAAAATATTCACCAGATGCTAGTTTGATATCTAAATATACCTAAGTTCATGTGTTTAGGACATTCGTCAAAATTAGCGTTAAAGGTACTGTGTCACTCCAAGTAGTCTTAGATGAAATATAATAGCAAGCTCACAATATTCCAGGCGTATTTAGCGTATTTTTATGCAATCTAATGGAATATGACATGAGTTTCCATGTTGAGCGCCCTATCACTGAAATTGAATTGGCCATAACAACTGTGCAACGTGAATGAGTGGAACAGCCATTCAATAACTAGAAGGGCTTCCCCAGTCGCAAAGTATGTCACAATCCGTAAATAAACCCCTCGTGACAGCGACGAGTTTGTGAATGTTACGCTACATATTTTCCTTATCCTACTGGCGTGTTTTAGCGTGTTCTCATGTATCAACTTCTTGGTCACAGCATGATATTGAATACTATGAAGACATTTGTGCCCATCGAATAAGAAAATTCAACAATATTTACGCGATTGAAAGCGGAAAACAATCCCGTCAAGGGGCAATCGCCCCTGTGTCAATTCGCCACATTGTGTAGTTGTTATTACGGTACAATTGTAATACGCTGGCGGGTTATTTTAAAGTCCAGACGGTCGGCTGGTCAGTGGTTTGGTCATCCAATTTGTCCGTCATGAAGTTGGTCACTCATATAGTCAATTGGTCATGTGGTCGGTCAGTCCGTTACGCATGTAGTCAAGCGATCTGCCACTCATGCAATCGGTCGGGCTGTCCATTACGCATGCAGTCGGTCGGTCGGCTGAAGGCTAGTTTCGTCTATCAGCCTGTCCACCACTTATGCAGTCATCCGATCCGTCCCTTATGCACACATCCGATCTGCCTCTCATGTGATCTGTCAGTCCACCAGTTTGTCACTCATACAGTCATCCGATCTGCCACTCATGTACTCATAAGTTCGGTCACTCATGCAGTCATCCGACCTGTCACTTATGCAGTTTGTCACTCATGTAGTCATCCAATGTATCACACAAGCACTCAATCAGTTTGTTACTGATGCGGTCCGTCAGTCTGTCACCCATGCATTTATCCGATCTGTCACTCATGCAGTTATCCGATCTGTCACTCATGTAGTCATCCCATCTGTCACTCACGCAGTCATCCATTCAGTCACCCATGCGTGCATCCGATCTGTCCGTCACGCATGCAGTCATCCGATCTGTCACGCACGCAGTCCATCAATCTGTTACGCATACAATCGCCCTATCTGTCACTCATGCAGTCATCTGATCTGTCACTGTTGCAGTCATTCAATATGCCGCTCATGAAGTCCGGCAGTATGTCACTCATGCAATCAACCAATCTGTCACTCATGCCGTCATTCGATCTATCACTCGTTCAGCCGGTCGGTCTGTCCATCGCTCATGCGGTCGGCTGGGCGGCTGAAGGGTAGTTTGGTCTGTCAGCCTGTCCACCACATATGCAGATATCCGATCTGTCACTCATGTTGTCGGTCGGTCTGCCAGTCTGTCATTCATAGCGTCATCCGATCTGTCATTCATGCACTCATAAGATATGCCACTCATGCAGTCATCAGATCTCATTCATACTGACATCATATCTGTCACTCATGCAGTCATCCGATATGTCACACAAGCAGTCCATCAGTCTGTCACTGATGCGGTCCGTCAGTCTATCACTCATGCAGTCATCTGATCTGTCACTCGGTGACCCATGCAGTTGGTGGGGTTGGTAGTCGGGCGGTTTATCATTTAGATGGTCGAGCAGTGTGCTAAACAGTCGGTGGGTGAGTGGTTTGGTCTGTCAGTCAGTCCATCACTCATGCAGTCATCAGAGATGTCACTCATGCAGTCCGCCAATCCGTCACGCACGCAGTCATCCAATTTGTCCGTCATGAAGTTGGTGACTCATATAGTCAGTCGCTCATGTGGTCGGTTAGTCCGTCATGCATGCAGTCAGCCATTACCATCACTCATGCAGTCGGTCTGGCGGCTGAGGGGTAGATTCGTCTATCAGTATGTCCAGCATGTATGCAGGCATCCGATCCGTCCCTTTTGCACACTTTGTCCCGTATACGATCTGTTCCTCATGTGGTTTGTCTGTCCGTCAGTCTGTCACCCTACAGTCATCTGAGCTGTCACTCATACACTCATGAATGAACGTGGGTTGCGCTTCCCGCTTTCATAATACCTGCACCAGTTTGCAAAATATTGTGAATGCGTTACGAAAACTGATAACGCAAGCCCCCTTCACCGTATACACGGTGCGCGTTAACAGTATTGTCCGCCTGTTCACAGCTAATTCGCCTATTTTAGTCTAGCCTATCATTTAATTTAGTTGTTAATAGTATTTACCAATGATGCATCCATCTAATAAGAATAGATGATTGACATTTGAAACCGAAAGCGAAACAAAAAATATGTCACGTGATAAGAGGGATTTTCCTGCATGGATATTTATGAGATTCACACTGAATACAATGTAAACTAGATGGATAAGATCAGTAACAGCTGTACAAATGTGTTATTTGACGATCGCGGTAACCGTAGAATTACATCATGTTGTTGGCGGTATTGTGCAAATATGAACTTCTCCTGCCACAATGAGACGATTTATATAGGCTAGAGACGGATTTGCAATAATGAAATATTGTGACATAGCAGCTTTAACATTTTTAAACTAAGGGCAATTAAATTAAAATAACATATATCACTATACAACAAGCAACGAGTGCGCTAACTTATACACGTGCTGCCTATGATATTTTTAGATACCCATATTCAACTGATACTAGGCCAGTTTAGCACCACACATCTTTAAATCTACTTTCTTTTCCATGTTCCCCTAGCCTGTAAAATGCATAATGAATGCGGCTTATCAGCAATAATCGAAATATGGCTTGTATCGCTCTTTGGTGGTTGCTACCTGATTTATTTCTGGTCTCTGAACACCGATGTTTCCGACAGGCGCATTCTCCTACATATAATTCGTCCGATGGTTGAGCAATCTTTGACCATAGTTGTGTCAGCTATTAATTTCACATATTGGTTTCCAAATTTAGCAAGGAACATATTGATATCGGCCCAAAACCCTGTAGTCAATAGATGTTCTCTCGTTTCCTCCTCAGTATTGCATAATACGCAGTGCTCTGTACCTGTTATTCTACACATATAAGTTAGATCACCGACCGATAGCATTCGATGGAGTAATCAGCATACTATGCCCCATGCTTTTCCTGGTAGACTAGGTAGATATATTGTTTTAGAGACATTTTTCTAGTTCTATGGTATACATCGTAAATTGTTCCAATGCCTAGCTGCAAAAGGAATCTGTCTCCGACTTTGCATTAAAATTCGATACCAGTCTCTAGATGCCAGGTTGTATGTGATTGGATTTAAAAACTAATGTTGATTACAACATATCCCTGCTGCCATGTTCTTTCTTTAATTAGAACCATTCATGCGCCATATACTACTGCATTCTAGCTAATACGCGGTGGATATCAATATGCCTCATGGATGTTATTCTTGCCACAATTCTTGCCACATCCTGCCTCATACACCATTTACGAGATTTCGGATTTACGAAATCATAAACATATTGAATGCCATTTTTGACCATAGAAGGCAAAGATTAATACAGCATCGTTATCACGGATCAACTCGTTGCCCCCACCCCCAAAGACGCTGCTCTAAGACATCGTCCTAAACAATTAGGTAGTGGCGTTGATTGTGTAAATATTTTTAAGGCTCTGAGCTGTTCTTTATATACATTTGGGATCTTCTGGTGGTTAAGTGGAGGCTTATTGCACATAAAAAATCATTCCACTGGAAATAGCTCTATGTACCCTTGTAGGAGTGCCCTTGAAACATTTGACCAGCATGAGTTTGAAGTAAGTAACTTATTCAAGAATTGCAGCTTTAAAGAGGCACACTTTGCTGAAATGTTAACCAAATCCAGCCCACCCCCCATGATGCTTTCATTGGTGAGGATTAACTGCGATACTAAATGGGGTTTATCCTCCCATAAGAAGGACAGAAGTAATGTGTTGATTTTAGTCAGTACAGATTCGGGCATATGGATTACAGAAGCGGTATACCACAGCCCCGATAAAATGTAATTATTGAGGACAAAGTCAGTTAGACGACGTCATTTCCAATTTACTAATGCACACTTTAGCTTGGATAGCCTTTCTTCCCAATGTATTATTACATCCTATTTCTACTAAAGTAAATACCAACAATCTTTACAACATCATTTGACCAGTAGCATTGCCAGTTCTCTCCTTCCAATCGCACACAAATAACCCCTTACATTTGTCTCTATTAACTGTAAGACATAAATGCCATTTAAAAACAGCTAATACTACATTTAAAATTCTAAAATCTGTGTTTTTACTCCCAAGCACCGTCGTATTATCTGCATACTGAGAAACCTTTAGTGGGCCTTGTGCGCCACGAATACATATTCTCTGAAAGGCATTTCATTGTCTCAACGAGGTCCCCAAAGATTCCATAGCCATGGCGAATAGAAGTAGATACAATGAGCAACCTTGTCTGACTCCTCGTTCCAATACTACAGTTTCAGATAGCTGGGTATTTCCTAAGTAACAACTTGTTACATCAGTATAGAAAATATGGACCCATTTCATAAATCTAAGTTTCCGAACCTAAGCCAATACAGTCTTTAAACGTAAACAAGTAACCCAATTAATATTGTTCTTCCTGATACAGAACAGGATTGATCATCCTCAATGATTTCACCTAGGACTGTGCCAAGTTTTAGTGTCAGTGCCAAAGAAATAATTGTATAGTCTACAGAGAGTAGAGACCGTGCTCTATAATTCTCTATTTCTATCACCTCTCTTTTACATGAGCCAATCATTTGAACGTAGAGAGAATCCCTTGCTTAAAAATGTCGGCTGCTATTTCTTCTAATACTGGAACAAATATATGGATGTCTTTGAGTTATATTAGCTAAAACATCTCTTGTTGCAGCTTCCTCGATTCCCTCAGATTTACACAATAATTCTTAAAATTCGGATGCTATTTCCATCATCTCTGCATTTGAGGAAACTGATACACCATCCTTAGTCTTCAGCGAACGCATTCATTTCGCCACATCTCTTGCTTTTTTCAAGTTACAAAATAATGTGTATGCTTTTCATGATCGGTGTGCATGTGTGCTCTTCACCGTATTATGGCGCCACCATACGGATATAGCCCCATTTAATTTAATCTACCTTTTAATACTTATATTCGTCATTATTAATTTTCTTATTAATTTGACAAATGGTTTTCTTGCGCCTTCGAATTTCTCATGTTTTCCTGATGGAATACTGCCTTGAAATATATTTCAGGTCGGATTTAACACGCACGCACGCATGAACGCACGCACGCACGCACGCACGCACGCACGCACGCACGCACGCACGCACGCACGCACGCACGCACGCACGCACGCGCGCGCACACACACACGACGACCACCACCTGCCTGTTACACATGTATACGAACTTCTCTTTTCATCTCAATGCTTCCAACAAGTTTCTACACATTTTCGATAGCAACCATCTCGTCGAAATGCTACATTGAGTTACACACATAACCTTTCAATGAGCGTTCTCCATAGTTATATCTAGCCCGGATGCTAATTGCCATCGGTTTGAAAGCCCAGTAAATTCCCTACCATTAGTATTTTCAATTTGATACGTTTTTTTAACTTTTACAGATGTGTTTCAAAATATTATGAGGTATGCCCTTAAAATTAGATCTAGAGTTTCTGCTTAGTTTCTTCTAATGTGCAATTACTGTTCCCACCAATAATTAGGTTTTCAGGCCTTCTGTCTTGAATTATTCTGGAAACATCATTTAGAAGTTGATGACGCAATTAATGATTGGTTGGAGCATAAAGGCACATACAATTTTAATATGTGTTGAGTACATCAATTGCTATCCAAATCCATCGACCATTTGTATCTGATGACAAGAATATAATGTCAACATGGTTTAGACAGTAGGGTAAGATAGGAATAGTCACTCACACACTATAGGCCTGTGATAAAGAATACAAAAATACCCTTTTGTAATATCTTTGAGAGATTCATACACGTCAGACCTTTTGACTGTGGCCTCTTGTAGAAAAGTAATATCAACCATCTCATTTTCTAATTCTTCAAGCAAGTGGCACTGCTCTAATTCGACGTTTAATCATATGAAATTTTAGGTGCAGATAATCATAATTAGTAAAATGATGTTTACTACCCCCATCATTAGATTAACTTTATTTGTTTTTTAGCTCATTTCTTAGACCAGTTACCTAATTTTCTTTCGAATTCAGTGTTTTCTAGTTCTACGACAGACAACTATTCATACATGTATTTGGAAATATCAGAATCATGGTGCACTAGACAATATTTAACTCCTCTCGTAGTTACATTTGGCGCTCACACTTCACCAACCTAGCCACACAAAATGATACATAACCATTTCATCTTTCATCTGTGAACTCTGTGTTTGAATTGACACATCTGATTCTGCAACTGCCATTGTATCGTCGTCCATATCATTTGGCAGTAGCGTCAGTACCCATATCTTCGAGCTGACTTTAATCCACTTAGCGGAAAACAAACATAACTTCCCATCTTCTATGATCTAAATTTATCCTAATTTTAATTCATCCTTTAAAGAATAATACCCTGGATTGTCTGTAAGATCGCCATTTTCTCTGTTTCGTCTACCCATGTTTGGCTCCACTGCATTTTGATTATTTTCCGGGGTTAAAGTTATACCCTCTTCTAGAACTTGAATCCCATCACCTGCATAACAGGATTGAACGAGTTGTCTGTCTCATTGTCATGAACCTAAACTATAGCTTCGGTTGCAATTGCTTGTTTTGTTTATTTGGAAAGCGCCATTTGAAAAGGTCAACTGAATGACAGAGCAAACATTTGTTTTTATTGGGACAATCTGCTGCCAGAGTTAGCCAGATCTGACATTCTTTAATTTGCCATTTTTTACCGCAAGAGCAAGACACATTTGCCATCAAGCGTCAATCTGTTTGGTAAAGGGCTATCCACATTTTCAAACCAGATGTGTCTTACGCAATTTTCTAGCATACTGTCAAAGGGATATGTTTTCCGTTCAAGGTTTTGCCACTTTGTTCATTCATGATTCTGTTATCTGGACTTTCTAGTTGAACTTTCAGTTTCACTAACGACCTATCTGATTCAATTTCCTTTACATTATCAACTTTACCTTTCATAATGAGAATATCTTCTAGAAGCCTCTCCTTGATACCTTCATTTCACACTGTAACATTCCATACAGTTTTCATAGTATTACCGAGACCATGCAACACAGTAGGTCTTGCATCAACCATGTCCTTCAACTCATGATTCACATCGATAGCAGTAACACCCCACCCCATATTTGTTATTTTAAGGCTTAGGGTGCGTTTGTAATTAGTCGCCATTTTGATAGTATGGCGTAATGGAAACTGATGCGGCATATCAGGACAACACGTTAAAATACTACCCATTTAAAATGCCTGGTCCATATACAGAAACACTGCATATACTGCCGAAATGTCTATGTATATCAAAAGCTAAGCTGAGTTTTAAAAAGAATTACCAACACCCAAGGAGCCAAACACACTAATACATTAGTGTCCCCTTTAGAACGTGTTGTTCACTAACCCTTTATAGGACCACACACAAAGCGCTAAACACCAAGAAATTAGTATCCCCTTTAGAACGTGTGTTCCACTGACAAATATCAGGTGATATTAGCAGCCATATATCTGTCAGCCTGCTTTTGTTGACGATTTCCACCTAACTGGCATAGTTTAAAATCATCAATGCTTTTAACTAACAAAGGATGTGACTGCCAATGTGCCAACGATAAAAGTTCCACACAGCAAACATTGTGATTAATAAAAACAGTCAAATTGAACAACAGTAACGAGCCGAATCAGTCCGGATCTGACGAAGAGAAAGGGAGAAATGAGTAGGCTCAGTGCTCAGCAAAAAGGGCTAACCCCAGAAGTGATTTCAGATTTCAATCCGAAAGCACATGTCATGATTGCGACAACCTACAATCAAAAACATACAATCTCACAACAAATAAGGAAACTATATGTGCAATTAGAAAATCAACTAAAGAAATATATATATATATATATATATATATATATATATATATATATATATATATATATATATATATATATATATATATATGCTTACTAGAAACTAGTAAAACAAGTAGATGGCTAGATCTAAAAAACATGTCTGCTCGCTTTGAAATCTACTGTTACTCCTACTACTACTACTACTACTACTACTACTACTACTACTACTACTACTACTACTACTACTACTACTACTACTACTACTACTACTACTACTACTACTATACTACTACTGCTGTTACTACTACTACTATACTACTACTGCTGTTACTACTACTACTACTACTACTACTACTACTACTACTACTACTACTACTACTACTACTACTACTACTACTACTACGACTACTACTACTACTACTACTACTACTACTACTACTACTACTACTACTACTACTATACTACTTATGTTACTACTACTACTACTACTACTACTACTACTACTACTACTACTACTACTACTACTACTACTACTACTACTACTACTACTACTACTAAGACTACTACTACTAGTGTCTCGTGGTAGATTTCGCACCTCCCAAATGCCCGATTTCCCTGAGTTAGAACCCTACTCAGGTCGAAAACTGAAAAAGAAAAAAATTACATTCCGATGATGGCTGAGTTATATCCTAGGAGCAGGGCGTCATCAATGGCAGCGTTCAGAGAATTAATGTATGATTACTGTAATCTCTGGCTGTAGTAGTAGAGACATCCTACTGCTGCAATCAGCCCTTCTTCGCTTTTGTCCATTTTGTCTTGTCCTCAGCCGAAATCCTTAGCTTCCTCAGGTCCATTCTTGACTTGAGTGTACCGAGTCCTGCTTTCTTGAGGTCACCTCATAGCACGCTTAGCAGATTTACGTAATGACGTCCTCTCCTGGCTTTGTCTTTGCTGGTTCCGAGTAGGGCGAATGCCAAGGTTCTCTGTACTGGTGTCTCTTCTGGCATGCTTAGCACATGGGCAAACATAGACCATCTTTGATGGGTGACATTTACAGACAGCGGCGACGTATTACACATCTGGTATAGTGCATCATAGGAAATTATACTGTCTGGCTATCGGTGTTGACACTGATGGGTGGGAGGGGGGGCGGGGTGGGGTGGGGTTGATCTTGTGGAACCTTCCCACACGCTTTCGATACAACAGCAAGGTAACAGGTGAAGAAAATCAGAAGAGATAGAGCATCTCCCTGTGGGGAACCGGTCGATGTCTCAAACTATACAGACGTAGCTGACTTGACTCGTACTCGCAGCGTGGTGTTTGCAAGCAGGTGTCTCACTAGTCGCAGCTCATCTGCATTGCAACTGGCCTGGCATAGAATTAATGCTTGCTAATAATAAAAACTACTACTACTACTACTACTACTACTCCTACTACTACTACTACCACTACTACTACTACTACTACTACTACTACTACTACTACTACTACTACTACTACTACTACTACTTGAAAACAACGTGACTTGATGACAAATGAAATGCGCGGCTATCACACCCCCGTACTAGCATGTCGATGATAGCGACAGACAGGTTATTACTGGTGGGTTCATGGCTGTACTCGTGAGCTTAATGGCAACTGAGAGCACGACATAATAATAGATAATCGCGCGTCCGTTAAATATATTCTGTATTACTGTTAATTTGTTAGCTGAGATTTCCGGTCTCAGCCGTTATGCACCATTTATCACATGCTCTTTGGTACTGATATAAAGCAATTCAATCACAGTACTACCTTACGATCTCACGAGAAATAGGATGTCGGTTTACGACACCGAATGATTGCGCACATTTATTGTTGAATAATGCCTGCATCAAATTGCGCTCAAATGTTTTTTCACAGGTGGTGTACATAAGCTTACTCGCCAAATAGGCAGCTATGAATGGATTAGTAGCGAACTTTCGCCTATCTGGAGAGATATAGTTTATTTATACCAATGCTTTTTTCTATTCACGTGATTATGTGCTTAGGGAAAATGCCTGTGAGCAAAAATGTTTTACGCCTCTACTATCAACCGCAATTCTGAATTCTGATGGCTTTTATGAGTTGGACTAATACAATGTAAATGCCAAGGGGTACTCTTATAGGGATCCATATAATTATGGCCAGGAACTAACATTTTTGCTACTTTTCTGCTTAAAGCAGAATTACTAAATACTTGGCTGTTGCAATGTTAACGCACAAAAAATGGCACTACCTTCCCAACAACATCCTGCCTGCAATGAGGCATTATTTGTCCATTATAGATTATTGGTTGACAACTTATAAGATGCTGGATATCTCCATCCCCACAGCAGTTGGATTAAAATTAATTTCTTTTCATCATGTCTAAATGACATTATTATAAAGTGACGGTTATGCAGAGAAAATCAGAGCAAACTAGGAGCATATATTTCAATATACTATAATCCTTTACAGTACACACTTTTTTCATCAACATTCTTGAATTCAGTTATAATTTTATTCAATGAACCTTTTCCCTTAGAATTTCATTTTTTACCATACATAAAGCACCCATTTACAGCATGAACTGTTGTTAACTTTATGTCTACTATTTTCGATGCGGGAGATTGGATAGGTTCATCAGCTCTTTATCATTTACTCAATGGTTCATCAGTCGATATGGTTTTTTGTCTCTTATGAGTGAAGCTCTGGTACCAATGTATGTGATATTTGGGCTGTTTATTAACACGCCACATATACCTATCTAGAAAGCACGAAGCTAAAGAAAATGACGATCCACTTCGTTGCGGCCAACCATGGAGGAAAAGTAAAATCCTAGGCTCACTGCTTTGCAGTACTGCTAGCATTACTGCATGCTGCGTCATGGGGAACATATCTTTCCAGTCCTTCTGGGAGCTATGAATTCGTAGATCAAAGATGCCGTTGATAAAAAGGCTACGTTTATACAATGCAACCTGCGTATCCTTGATGTTGTATAACTGTAACAGCGGGGCAGCTCCAAAGGCAGCTCTAGACAACCTCGATGTCTGCCACCGCAAACGCCTACGCACCGTCACTGGACACCCATGGCCTGACAGCATAATTTCCAAAAATACATGGTGTGGCGGTGTAATACGTCGCCGCTGTTTGCCCAACCAAAATGGTCCTTGTTTGGCCATGACTGTGTTAAGGATGCCAGAAGAGACAGCAGCACAGAGAGTCTGCAAATACAAATCCAGGATAGGATGGCATTGCATAAATCTGCTAAGCGTGCTACGAGGTGACCTCAAGTAAAAAAAGAATGGAGCTGAGGAAGCTAAGTGTTTCGGCTGAGCACAAGACACAGTGGGCAAAAGCAAAGAAGGACTGACAGCAGCTCTATGATGTTTCTACTACTGCAGTCGCAGAATACAGTAATCATACATATTAACTAGCGCACCTCTGTCTTCTATAATTATGTTCATTTATCATTAACTGATAAACATCATAATTAGATACTTTCCAAATTCAGGATTTTCTTCATAATTTCTCTATGTCCAGACTTAGGAGTTCGTTAATATTATTCTTGGAGATTTGTGAACCTATATATTTTGCAGACATTGGTGTGTCCTGAGCCCGAACACCTATAATGCCATTTGATTGAATAATTTTATGGCGGCCATTTTGAATGTTCAAGTGAATGTTCAAAATGTCGATCAATTTAAAACTGATTTCTCTATGTCTCCAATTTTTCACCACCTAGGCACATGATGTTATAGGCAAAGCCTAAATTTGTAGGGCCCCGGAATCTATTAAATCTATTTTGAGTCTGTTTTGAAACTATTTTGAATCAGAGATGGCTGAAGCACAAACTGGATAGTGATTCAGAAACATTCAAAGGTGGGGGAAATCCCCACGTTCTGGGATTAGCACTGGCCGTCCACCATAAAACAGGATTACTGCATGTTATACACGCCCACCCTCCCTCTAGGGACTCTTGTTGCCAAATGCCATGGAAAACGACATGCAGCTCAAGGACAGTATGTGTTGGAAGACCCCTGAAGAAAGGCATCTGTGTGCTTTTGCTGCCGACAGCACCGCCTTTAGAAAGCGTATGCCTATGGAGAGACGCTTTTGTCAATTCTAAATATAGTTGATGTGCAGAGTCGTTCTAACGCTCCGTATCACTCACGCATCTATGATGCAATGCAGCAAATCAAACCCACAACCAGTCAGGAGACAGAATGAACTCACAATCAAATCAACGAGACATGCATCATTGGCCCATATCAGCTGATACCCATGGGCTGTGTT
Source organism: Chaetoderma sp. LZ-2023a (assembly GCA_034401795.1). Lineage (NCBI taxonomy): Eukaryota > Metazoa > Mollusca > Caudofoveata > Chaetodermatida > Chaetodermatidae > Chaetoderma > Chaetoderma sp. LZ-2023a. The sequence goes on along the minus strand of CM067369.1, from coordinate 271,030,796 downwards.
GTGTTATTAGCAAAACCAGCTGGTGCCCACAAGACAGGCAATAGCACACGTGTGTGCTTTGTATTTACTCCCAAAGGTGACACGCGAGTGTCGGCTACTGACCGTGATCACACAAGCACGCCAGCGCGTGAACATGACCATTGAGGAAGCTCATCATACCGTTATTTAAATTAACATGACAAGGTTGTTGAACTGCTAGATCCCAAGCCAGCCTTGAAGTAAACAGTTGTATTCAGATGTGAATAAGAAGCTCTGAGAGCTCTCAGTGCCACCATAGAAGACAGATGATGCCTGGGCGGAGGTTGATGTCTATGCCCCACAAGCATAAGAGAGTTACTCAAGTGTACATACTACACACACACACTCTCCTGGCACACATCTACTCATATATGGCCCGATATAAAATTACACTGGGAATCTTTCAAGGACTATGCGCATCTGAAAATCATGTGCCTGACGGCAACTGAGAAAGTTGAGAACATCAAAATCATCTCGCCAAGAAAATCAAGAGCAACTACAACTCCAAACGATGATAGCACAAGATGCGTTGCATGCATGCACAATACACACTGCAACCTGGAAGAAAGCAGTTGTAGATGGCATTGTTGTCATCTACGCTTCAAGGAAGCCAGTCAAAATGAAGACTGTCCTTGATCGTAGAAAGAGATTCAAAGCCAGTCTGATGTCCATGACAAGGGTCTTCAATGGAGTCATCATTATTTCTGATACATACACAGATCGGTCCTTGTAATATGCTACAAGGGAAACACAGCAACGACAGCATGATCATGTGTAACACCATATCCAAGATTACACATGCATTAAAGCAGACCGCAATGAAGCGGTTCCTTCCTTATGAGAGGACAAAGACTGGTCTAATGGAATTCCGGAGAAAATTCTCGAATATAATGTTGATTTGCCGAAGCTGATCATCACATCTGCATCAGGACATACTAGAAGCAAAATAAACCTGATTGTTTTAATGACAACAATCATGACACGTTATGGCCCAGTCAGGTAGTACTGGCATCAAATGCACATGTGGCATTCTTCTGTTCAGACACAGATGTCCTTGTATTGGTCATAGCGAATTATAGGCTACTCCTGAGAAACAAGTGTATCTCGATGGTGTCGCGAATCATCGATATACATCCAATCTGTGCAGCTATATGAGAAGGGAGGATCAAGGAATGGCTGGATTTCCATGCATGCGCGGATTCAGACAACATATCCAGCTTTCCAGAATACCTGGACGGCAATGCCATCTCTGTTCCGGCGAAACTATCGGATGTCTACAATTGAACCAAGATATGTTGTCGACGCTAGACGCATTCGTGTGTGCTGCATACACAGCAGAGGGTGGCCAGGCCAATGGGATGCTATTCTGCAAAGAGAGTGTGGAGAGTAAGAAGCTTCCACCTACTGTGGGAGCTATCAAACAGCCCGTCTTCAGAGTCGATATCTAGGCCATGGTATGGATACAGCATCAACAGGCAAGATATCCTGAGCCGATTGGAGGATGAAATTTACAAGGATTTTGATGACCAGCTCAAGCCATCTACAATCACTATCCTGCCAGCACCCAAGGCCATCGTTGAGCTTGTCAATTCACCTTTCCAGAGTACCCACCCATCATATGACGCCATAATGAACTGCGTGGTGTGTACAATGACATCATAATGAATGACGCCATGAATGACGTCGATAAGTACGTCACGAACGCATATTTCATGATGGTCTATGGGCTGTTGCACAAATTGCTTTTACTATTTCATACATATTCTGTTGAATATTTTGAAACTAATTTGACTAGGCGCTGTTGCTGCCTATGGCACCAACAGCACCCAGTCTAATTAGTTACACAATATTCAACAGCTTCCCTGTATAGTTTTCAGGAAATTGATAGCTAGGGCATTCGGGGATCGATCAATCCAAACACGGCGAGGTGTGGGTGGAGCTTAGCTAGTGATGGGCGGGGCATAGCTAAAAATTGAAAGGTCCGTGCAAGACCAATTGTTCACCGAGCAAGTGATCCGATACATCGCCAAGACGTTCATGCACAGGTCTCTGTATGTGCACCACCCACTGGGATAATGACTCAGAGCATTGATGAGAGTAATGCGAGAGACGATGCTATGTGACACCTTAAGGGACACGCCAGACCCTCTATACTACTTTGCATAAAATGAATCTACAGAATGTAACGTTTTCAAAAAACATAATTGTAAGCTCTGTGCTGAAATTAGAAATGTATATCTGCGTTATATAAGTACGTGATAGATTTGTTAAATTTCTATTCTCGGACGAGGCGCATGACGTCATAGGTTACACGATGTTCTCACTGTCATCCAACGCTATCGCAATACAATTGCGAATTACGTTTTATAATAGGTTTCTCTTCAGCGGTGTTAGGAATATATAAACTATATTTGCGGAAATGTTGAAGACTATATAATAACAGTCCTTTGTTTGATTTCTCTGACGGTGCCGATTTCGACATAAAATTTTGATCTTGAGATAAATGAATGAATCGATAGTATAGGCATATCAGTACAATTGCCACTTTTGAATCAACACTCTCACTGGCGCTACGGCAGATAGGTTATTACAGTTTCATCTATTAACATGAGAGATTAGATAGTTCTTACATGCATTCCTATACATCTTTAGGTACATATGTTTTCATACTAGCCTCAAAATTTCCTGAGATATTATAATATCGTGTAATTGGCATACATCTTCATAGAAAATGGCCATCTTAAGGTTAGGCAGCTAATGTATGTAAATAACAAGTATAGTCCATACATTTGCGATAGTGTGATACATGTCTTAATCTCTTCAATCGACACATACTTAATGATGTCGATAACACTATCACCTATATAGATATCTCCATGCAAATACACGCGCTCCTCGCTTCAGATTGCCGTTATCATGGTTCCTGTCGGATGGGATTCAACCTATGACGGTATAGGTGTAATTACCCAGCAGAGAATTATAGTAATATTGAGTTTTTAACACCATTTTAATCGGATTTATATCTAATTGTCGCAGGACATTCTTACACAGTAGTTTAATTATGGGGTCTACGATAGAACTGCGTGTTTTATGCAAACGATGGTGACCCTTCTCGTGTTCCCCTTTAAGAAGACATATTTTGAATCTGCGTATTACACTTACAAGACTTTAACCATGGACATATAGGTTTATTAAAAAATATCTGGTTACACAAATCTAGAAATTGAGCGAAAATACTTACGAAAGCTAACTAATAGTTGACAGGCCACTGTAATAATCCTAATCAGGTCATGGGCAGAGGAATGATGGCCATCATCATTGCTCTCCGATAGGTGATGCAAGATTTACTGTCAACACTGCACAAAATCATACTGCTAAAATATAACGATTCTTCCTAAATAGTCCTCATCAGGTTCGTAAATCACCTACACTTATAGCTTCCGGTCAAAGAGCAATGCGTCTTCCTACTTATCGCACCTGATGTTAACACTAATATTCAATGTCCTATAGTTCAAATACACAGTCGACCATAGATGTACATAAAGTACAAGTAGGTGCTCATAGCAAATGGTCAACACATGTATAGCCTGTATAGGTTTCTGGAATTGATAGTCAGGGATTTCAGGGACCGATCGGTCCCAACGCGGGCGAAGTGGAGGTGGAGCTTGTCCAGATATGGGCGGGGCATAGCTAAGACTGCACTCCTCCATTCGAAATCAATTGTTGTCGTATTTCAAATCGTACATGTAAGGCTATCCGCTGTATTAACAAATCAATAGAAAGCAGCCAATGAATTCCTACCCTATGGAGAAAGCATTTGCAAATAAAGTAGCTGAGATTAATAACCATCAGTTGGCCTAGTTTTCTGCCATGCGCTTACTGCAGGGATTAGCTAAAACCAAAGATCTTAACAGCAACACATTCATGGTAACACGTGCGATCGAAGGGCATGGTATCTCAGATTTGTTGGAATACAATACCGGGATTAATTAAACAAAGTGGCGTACACGGGGAAGACCAAATTTATTCTTTAAATAAGAGCTTCATATCAGCTATCATTCCGACATACCGTCAGTCTTTTACCCGGCATGCATCACACACATTCTATACTGAAACAAATCCAACAAAGTGAACATCTTGACCGAGTAACAATTTCCGCTTGCCCTGATTAGATAGATACGTGATCAACATACGCAAATACGGAGTGTTTGTGGTGCAGTAGTAGTAGTAGTAGTAGTAGTAGTAGTAGTAGTAGTAGTAGTAGTAGTAGTAGTAGTAGTAGTAGTAGTAGTAGCGGTAGCAGCAGCAGCAGAAGAAGCAGGGAGAAGGGGAGTAGGGGGAGGAGGAGGAGAAGGAAGCGGGGGAGGGGGGGGAGGGAAGGAGAAGGGGTGGGTGGGTGGAGGAAGAGTGGAAGTACGGGGAAGCAGACGATTGTGGAGGGGAGGTAAAGTAGCAGTAGCGGTGGCAGCAGCAGCGGTAGTAGTAGTAGTAGTAGTAGTAGTAGTAGTGGCGGTGGTTGTGGTGGTGGTGGTGGTGGTGGTGGTGGTGGCGGCGATGATGGTGGTCGTGGTAGTGGTGGTGGTGGTGGTGGTATTAGTAGTAGTAGCAGCAGCAGTAGCAGCAGGAGCAGCAGCAGCAGTTAGTAGTAGTAGTAGTAGTAGTAGTTGTAGTAGTAGTTGTAGTAGCAGAAGTAATAGTAATAGTAGTAGTAGTAGTGGTAGTAGTAGTAGTAGTAGTAGTAGTAGTAGTAGTAGTAGTGGTAGTAGTAGTAGTAGTAGTAGTAGTAGTAGTAGTAGTATTAGTAGTAGTAGTAGTAGTAGTAGTAGTAGTAGTAGTAGTAGTAGTAGTAGTAGTAGTAGTAGTAGTAGTAGTAGTAGTAGTAGTAGTAGTAGTGGTAGTAGTAGTAGTAGGAGGAGGAGGAGGAGGAAGAGGAGGAGGAGGAGGAGGAGGAGGAGGAAGAGGAGCAGGGAGTGTGTGGGTGAAGTGGAGGTGCACAATGGTGGAGAGGGGAGACTGGGCGACTCCTTTTACGCTTCTCTTGGTACAGACATCACGCTAGACATACCAGACCTTTAAGTACTAACACCTCTTAAATGACTTTATGCTAGATTGCTTAGAAGCTCATCTCGCATGCTATATCTGTATCTCAGGCATTCTAATCCCGTGCTTGTAACATTGCAACATCTGTTTGCTGAGCTGAACATAGGGCTATTGTTCTATTATCTACATATGTATCAACAACCTGTTCCCACGGCAATTAATTGCAATTTTGGCAGGATAGTCTTCCACTTTGATCGTGTGATGAGGTTTTTACCTTTATGATGTTGTTCCAGACACACATCTATTCTATCGGATTCTAATGTATCAAGTGCAAACATAGTACCACAATCAGTCTGTGAGTGTCATCGATGACTTTTAAACATATTATCAAAGAGCACATAAACAAATGCTAAGTTAAGATTTCCATCCAGATTTCTATATCCCCATGTACATGAACTGCCATATTATCGCAGGAATGTTGGAATTACTTTCCTTTTAATTAAGCGAAGGATTGGTTTAGATGTTCATTACCAGCAGTTGCGGCTACGTTGCATACAGAATTGTTACTGCTTGGTGGAACAGCAAGTACAATTTGGCTGTACGTCATCCTCGCTATATCAGGCGGCCATCTTATGAACGTCTCTGATACTAGGTGACGCTTTGTCACCTTTGCGCATTCTGAAATAGTATGCGCGGCATTGTATTTCCTGCCAAGCAGCAAGAAAATACCGCGTATTTTGATCAAATGCACGTAACTAATGAACGAGCTACATCAATGCATCAGATGCTAATTATAATTCTGCACCGTATGTGGCATGGTAAATGCAGTGCACACCAACTAATCCAATTTATGCATTTGTCAACTGAAGCCGTCAAACGTTAAGCGCACAGGAATACCTTCGCGTAATCCTTTTTTCCTATCAAATCGGCATGACTCACATGACTAAATTCGACCCATATGCGTGTTCATGTTATGCCAACCAGATGGATCGAGTCAAAATTTGTTTTCGACAAAGAAATCGAGCAATAGCAATAGTTTCCACCTGCAGCCTATAGCCAGTAGATAGTAGAAGGCATTACTGCCTGAGCAGCATTCCGGGATGTGTCAGGAATCCTCACCCCACAAACCGCGCTTTTCTTTGAGCGTACCATTCAGGTCAAGCCTGTTTGATGGCGTACTCTTTGGCTGTATTGTATTGTATGTGATTACAATGTAACGATGTGCATGGTATGAAGGGCGAAAGCATTCACACACTTTAATGGCATTGTATATAGAAAAGCAATTCCCGAGAATCACAAGTCCCGCCTTCCTGTCCTTTTAGCCGACCAGGTCAATTGATCGTTTGATGCCAAATTTAAAATAGTTGTTTCCTGACCACAAGGGCAAGCTTCCATCAAAGATTGGTCAATATCTTTTCAGCCAAACAAGTTACGTACCATATATTACGTTATCTTGTAGACGGCCTTGACATTTCCCGTTAAACCTTTGACCTCCGAATCATAACCGCCTGACTATGTTTTTTCTGAAGATCACTGCAGCAAACACCGAGTTATGCTGACAGACATATAGATGGACGGACGGACAGACAAATGGACGGACAGAAGGACTGATGGGCGGGCCGAGCGGGTAGCGGGTAGGCCGAGAAGGGCGGTGCATGGCGGCCAGGGCAGGGCAGGGCAGGGCAGAGCAGGGCAGGGCAGGCACATTGCTATTAGATTAGTCTCATGACACTTCATTGCGAAAGTAATAATACTAGTTGATCAAGAAATCAATTTTACCAAACTCCATTTGTTTTGATGGGATTAATAAGAATTATCCGTGTAAGATAACACCAACTGATTAAGATTACCCCCGGCCCCCTTCACTCCAACAACCCCCCCCCCACCTTACCCAACCAACCACTCCACACATACGACCCTAAGAAATTTGGAGAACATATTTTGTAATGCCATTGCTAACGTTGTTTGTATTTGTGTATTTCCGAGACAGTATTTCACCATCGCCATTATTTTGGCATAAATCTGTTATATTGGCCAAGTGTTGGCGATACATCTTTCCAATGCGGATGCGTGCCACAAATATGAACCGGGTGCGGATGTGGTGGGGGTATATTGTTTGTTGTTGGCATCTATGATCTGTGATGTGTTGCTTGGGACGGAGGCAGTCACGCTGTTGCCGGTTCTGTTGGCAGCAAGGGGTTGATTAAGAAACGTGGACATCTCTCTGTACGTAACGCATTAAATTGTTGCTATTTTTCAGATCGCTGTTTCAAAGATGGGGTTCTCCATGTTTTAGACACCGTGTACAAAGAGAACTGTAATGAATGGTATGCTAGCCTTTACATACACTTCTTTGCTTGCCTTTTTGTTAGACACGAGATTAACCTTTTGTTCGCACATGTACGAGTACGTATGTTACATTGTATACGAACATGAGTGTTTAAGCCTTTAGCACTCTTATCAGCCAAAGCGGCTTCTACAAAGGTCTTGAGAAATGCCAGCTTGCAGCCCAAGAGAAGACTATTTTTGAAAATTTACCACTGGAATGACTGGTTCGATAAACTTTATCATATTCAGCAAATGGACATTTTCTATGAGAAAATTAAAATTTTCTTGAACAAATTCAAGGGTTAAAGGGTTAACGTTTTCGAACCTAGAGATGTTCTTCCGGGCTAGGGTGGATACAACCATCTGCCTATGTAAACAAGGTGCTAGAGAAATATCTGTTAATATGAAAACAAAATATTGAATCAAGTAAAAAGAGCATGTGATGTTCATATTACATAAGCTATCTGCCTGCATCTATTTTCAATGATACGCGCTGTTCCGTGATATAAGAACCTGTATTATTCACAATATTACCCATTGAATCCTAGGGTTGACTTATTTCATCCTATGTTATGCGTTCCCTTGCCTACACTAGGAGACCAATGTTGTTATACAATGCACCACCTTTCACTAGCATTGATTCCACATTGGCCACCTGTCCTCCATACTGTTCATATATTGTCCATCTTAGCATTAAGCTATAATAGAGGTTTACTTATGGTGGACATGGGTAAGAGAATTCGATTTTGTAATATGCGTTTTGAAATGGACAACAAATACTCGTTATTTCATATTTCACGCGATCACTCCATGTTTTAAATGGTCTAGATGTTGCAATTAAAATGTAATAAACTATTAAACCCGTATCTCAAAATTACAATTTCCAGCCATATGTACAAGTTTTTAAGTCTATGCCAAGCACAGCAGCAACAGTCAAACGTCGTTATAACTGTATCATATTCAGCAATATCTGTTGTATATCTAATTTTGTCTTATTGGATAGTCGCATCGCTAGAGTTCATTCTTAGCCCTTTAACCCTCAAATTTGTTCAAGAAACATTCAACTATCTAAAGAAATGTAGATTTGCATACCAAGACAAAATTAATTTTGAAAAAATGCCACGGGAATGTCTGGCCCCTTTTTCGATCTAGTCATTTTAGTTGTAAACTTTCAAAACAGTCTTCTCACAGTTTTGGCCAACTTGAGTATTAAAGTGTTAATTCGCTTTCCAAATAATAATCTTATCACGTAGTCGTCGTCGTCGTCGTCGTCGTCGTCGTCGTCGTCGTCGTCGTCGTCGTCGTCGTCATCGTCATCGTCATCGTCGTTTTTGTTGATGTTGTTGTTGCTGTTGTTGTTGACATGTCAGATAGTTTGCCACCTACACTGGCCATCTCATGTGAAAACACAAATCAGAAAATGCACGAAAGACAAACGTGCGGCTAACAGGGGAAGTTGCAAGACGCTATCTAGTTGAATTGAGCCAGCACACCCCAAGTGCTATAATGTATGTACTGGCCATATCATGTCATCTAACAGATTCCGTATGATTGCATCGCAGTACATGCGCACCGGAACCACAGGCTCCAGATGGACTCGTGACGTATGGATGGCGATGCACAAACCACGTATGTCTAATACGTCCGGAGATCATCCAGTCAGTGAACGCGGCCAGGCATGGGTAAGACTATAGAGGTAGCGCCCACTCTATTGCTCAATAAGTCGTGATACATGACGGAAGGGTAACAATTTTGGAGAGAGAGAGAGAGAGAGAGAGAGAGGGGGGGGGAGGGAGAGGGAGAGGGAGAGGGGGGAAGGGATGGAGGGATGGAGGGATGGAGGGAGGGAGGGAGGGAGGGAGGGAGGGATGGAGGGAAGGAGAGAGAGAGAGAGAGAGAGAGAGAGAGAGAGAGAGAGAGTCAATGCATGAAATACAGGTGGACGTATTGAATATGTATACAACAAGCGGACACAATCCAGAACATATTTAGTACGATTACGACAACATTCAAATTTGACATTATTTGACATTACTATTTATTGCCGACCAGCTTTCGCATATAAATTTGCTTCATTGCAATCACGTGATATGAGGTCTGTGCGAATGGCGTTGTGCCTCAAAAAGGTGGTAATCAACGATATTACACCTGCCATCTCTTTATTTCTCTAATTAACCGAAAGGGTGAATACAGTTTTAGCTCTGGCCCGACAATCTCTAGCTAAGCTCCTGCGCGCGTTTTGCCCGTTTTGGGGTTGCTCGAACCATGAACTCTCCGACCCTCAATGTCTAAAAACAATAGACGTAAGCTGTTGAATATTTTGTAACTAATTTGACGGGCTGCTGTTGCTGCCTAGTTTTAAAATATTCAAAAGAATGTTTATTAAATAGTTTCATATGCGACGGTGTGTACGGGGTGGGCATTTGATCGGATAATACTCTGCTTCGAGATAGCCAATAGTGTAACCGGGAGTACACTTTCTATATTTTCAGATGGAAGGCGTCAAATTACACGGAATTCTGGGGGATGACGCTTATGGATGGCCTAAAGTACAGATTGGGGACATTTCCCCCTGAACGTCCGGTCAAACGGATGCTGCCTTTGAAAGTTAACGTAGGCGATATTCTGCCTCTGAAATTCGACTCTCGGGAGAAGTGGCCTCTTTATATCCACCCTGTCCGTAATCAGAGGAACTGTGGCGCGTCATGGGCGTTCTCAACCACCGGTATTGCATTAAACTTGTCGATAACAGATACTGGCTTTTAGGACCAGATACTGATTGCTCTTTAAGGCGGGTGGTCGGACAACCACCTGTATTATGAGACCACCATCAGTTGGCCACACACGTTATTTACAATATAAATTGAGTTGTAATACGTAAGTAGATGTCTTTAATGACAATCCTTTCGATGAACCAAGCAGTGCCCGTAATAGACATATTTGGCTGGGAGTATCAATACAATAGTATGATATATATATCATTAATATATATATATATATATATATATATATATATATATATATATATATATATATATATATATATATATATATATATATATATATATATATATATATATATATATATATATATATATATATATATATATATATATATATATATATATATATATATATATATTGCAGTATCTAAATTCCCGGTATCGTCACAATAACAACTAAATAAGAGAATTTAACGATGAAACAATTCATCTTACCCAGACATACAGCACCACACCAGCACAGGGAATACCATATTATATAATAACTGCCTTTAATGATAATGACCGCAATTCATTTAAAACAACGCACGACCGAGTACCCGCCCTAAAGAACGGCCACCCTTTGAGCCGCAACGGCAAATGAGTGGATACGATCTGCCACTCAAGTATGTGACGTCATAAAAATATACGTCTAAATGCAGATTGAATACAACCTCTTGCTGAACATCAATCCAACAAGAGGCGTTATCAGCTATATCCATGTATCATCAGAATACCCAAAACTGTGACATGCTAAATGTGCACGGGTTTAACATATTTGTATGGAGCACATGTGTGACACGCCGAAAGGAAATAATTCTTGCTGACTGCATTTACAGAAGCCCCGACTCAGATGACCCACATTATAAAAAGTTTTTAAATCTGCTAAATAAGGTTGAAACAGCTAACGCCGGCGACATTCTTATTGTAGGTGATTTCAACTTTCTATCAATCACCACACGTACACCTTACAGCTTACACAGGCAAACACGCAGCCAAGCCACAACTAAGTGACCGTATAATGACATGAGAACAGATTTAGGTACGGTTGGCTGGAATCATCTGAGCGAACTTAATGCATCAGAAGCTTGGAACTTCCTACACACAAAAGTGATCACAATGAAGGAGCAGTACATTGTACAGCAAAACAATAGGGTAAGCAGAAACACATCTGGCTTGACCTTGCCACACCACAATCACTCAAATGTAAATATCGGGCATACAAATGATACAAGAAAACCACAGATTGTGCGCTTGACAGAATTGCTAGAAACAAAGCAACAGCATGCATCAGAAAAGCAAAACAGACATTTGAACGTAAAGTGACAAGTGGAAGCAAGAGAAATCCCAAGGCCTTTTGGAACTATGTCAAGAGTAAAACTGTTCTACGTGAACCAATTAGCAAGCTACGTAACCCAGCTACTGGAACAATGACTAAAGATGAAAAAGTAAAATCTAATATTCTTAACAACTTTTACTCACTTATGTTTACTTCAGAAATCCTGAATTCTACACCAATCATCAGCCCCAGAAGCAATGGTAGTGTATTAAAGGATATAATAATATCATCTATCGAGATCGAAAATAAATTGAAAGCACCCAACCACAATACAAGTAATGGCCCAGATGAAATACTGAGAAGATTCAATAAAGCCGCTAAAAATTATTGCACGGCTTTGTACAATGTGTACCATGTTTTTAGAAGAAGGTGTAGTACCTGACATATGGCAAGTGGCAAATGAATGCGGCATATAGATGCAAAAAGGCTCCAAAACGGCCCAAGCAACTGCAGTCCAATCAGTCTAGTATAAGTTCCTAGAATCATTTATAAGGGACAGGTTTGTAGATTTCCTAGAAACAGCCAATCGATTTACCAAATTCCAGCATGGATTCAGACATAAAGGATCCTGTAAAACTCAAGTATTAGAATACCTCGAGTATGTAACAGAGTGAATTGATTCAAATAAACACGTCGATGCGATGTAGTTAGTCCTCTCCAACGCATTCGATGCTGTACCACAACAACGACTCCAAACAAAGCTGAGCAGCTATCGTATTGGCGACAATTTAGTAAAATGGATTGGAGTTTACCACCGTGGTGCCACAGCGAAGTGTCCTGGTACCTATACCTTTTTCTGATATATATATTAAAAAAAAAAAAAAATATATATATATATATATATATATATATATATATATATATATATATATATATATATATATATATATATATATATATATATATATATATATATATATATATATATATATATGTAAATGACCTACGAGACCGACTAACTTGCCACTGCAAAATATTTGCCGACGATACACGATATATGGCAACCAGTAAGATACAAGACAAGATAGACAAAATATGCAAGTGGGCGCAGACATCGCTACTATCTTTAAACATAGATAAAACACATATCCTGCAATTATGTAGGAATAACTCTTAAATTAAATACTATATGACAGATACGCCTGATATGCATCCTGTATCAACATCATGGAGGTAGAAAAAGGGAGTGCATATTGACAGAAGTCCATCTTTTGGGATACATATATGTAATATTGTATCCAAAGCGAACAGCGCAATAGGATTAATCAAGAGAGTCTTTACCAACATCGGCCCATCTACTTTCACGATCTTGTACATGTCTCTAGTGAGACCTATTCTAGAATGCGGCAACTCGACATTGTCGCCAGGACTGAAAAGGCAGCACCAGCTATTGTAAAGAGTTCAACGCCAAGCAACACAACATGTCACGAACATCGGATAGTACAGCTACACGCAAAGACTTGAAGTATTACATCTAATGTCACTGAAATATAGACGGTTTCGACGGGATTTAATTGAAATATGCAAGTGTAATAGGTATCCATATATTGAGAAAGACTACTTTTTCAAACCATTCATTATTACACAGGCAAGGGGTCATACGTTCAAGGCAAGCACGTCTTCGCTAATATGGTTATGTCAGAGTGGATTATACTGCCAGATATAATAGTCAAGCGACAACAGACGAATTATTCAAGAAAAAAGTAGATATCTACTTAAAAAAAAGAATACTTGAATTTCGCTGAACATGCTGTACGCATACCAGCACATCACTGTATTACTGCAGTTCTGCCAATAGAGTGGACTGATCTTGGAGTAGCCTGTGCATAGGCAAGAACATAATCGGTAGCGACTCCACTTAGCGGTAGATAGGTCTGCTTTCCACGCCCGCGCCTTCCTAAGTCGTAGCATCGAAGCAGTGAGGGTCACACTTTAGCCGTGCTCCTAAAATGCCAGAGTATGTGGCTGCTCATAAAGCATCTTCTAACGACGGTGCGGACACATAAGCCACGCATATGGCGCCATAACGCCGACTTGTTATGTATTTTGCGATCAAACTTAAAGCATAATCTAAGACCACATACGACGAATAAAGAACCTACATGAGTTTAGGATGCTCGCAAACGGCAAGACACAGAGGAGAGGTTTTAAGAAGACTGGTTACAGTTTGAAAAGGATTCCACTCATTCCAGCCACATAATGCTGAGCTGCATCATTCGTAGCACGCACGCACGCACGCACGCACGCACGCACGCACGCAAACACAGATACACACACGCGCACGCAGTCACACACGCACGCACGCACACACGCACGTACGCACACATATGCACACGCACACACATACGCACGCATGCACGCACGCATAGATGCACGCACGCACGCACCCACGCACGCACGCACGCACGCACACAAATACATACCCACACGCACTCACTCATCCTCGCGGATACATGGATGTATATGTGTGCATGATACCCATATGCATAATACCCATATCCAAACACACAGTCGAACACGCACCAAACTCCCCTACCCTATCTCACAAACCAACACACATACACACATACAGTAATGCCCGTGATGGATTTTACTGTTCCTCGCATTTTGTTTGCTGCAATGTCTGTAATCGTGATTTATTTACTGTTATTATAAATCACGTGGCATTACCGACACGAACATATCAGATGAGTGGAAAGTGCCTGAACAGTTGTGCAATAGTTATCAAAACTTCGGTATTTAATAAATGAGCAATACATTTTGCTTGCTGTGAATTATAGGTAGTATAAATGTATTTATCGGCCTGTCCATCTGTCGGTTAAATTAACTGTATCTTAGCAAAGGTATGTATAACGCAACTACTATAACATGCTCTTGCTGCTATAATGTCAGGTGAGAAATATCAGAAAATATACCATACATGTATATGGTCATTTCAGCTGTGGCCTCTGACCGGCTCGCTATTCAGTCTCAAGGAATGTTCTCTCACGTGTTGTCTCCCCAAAATCTCCTCTCATGCAACGTCCACAAACAATCCGGCTGTGAAGGAGGCAGGCTGGACCGTGCCTGGTGGTACATGCGAAAGATCGGGTATGTCCAATTTGTGCCGAACATACCAACGACGACAACGACGACGACGACGACGACACGTGGTGTTGGTGTACGTGTGATGATTATAATAGATGTGGTTGTAGTCCAGACGCTGCTCAAGCTGATGACGAGTATGGCGGTGAACTCTTGAAACTAGTTCAATTCGCCTTGTATATACACACACGCACGTACGCACGCACGCACGCACGCGCGCGCGCACACACACAACCATTTCAGTAGGGTCGAATGGCAATCTGCCCAAGAGGCATCAACTATGATCGTACTGCATCTATTAAAGACCATACGGAGTTACTTCCCTGATTTCCAGATTAATAACGAACTTGGATCACTGCGATACTATGCATAATTATACTACTATATCTAAAGTAACAAATGAGGCCATGCCCATTTATATTGACGGCATCTATTGACTGTGTTGATGGAAACCTCCAACCAGCATTCAGAAGATGATTTTGTACGCAGCTGACCAGGATATCACCGTCGACTGTGGAACCAGCCCTATAATATCGGGAACAACTTTAAAAAGCAACTGGAATTTTAAAGATGTAATGATGAAGCAGCAGTAGTCGGTATTTGACTCATGCACTGAAGGTTAGTCCGGAGTTCGTACTGATAGTGATTTGCTTGACTTGTGATTAACAGAGCGCTAACAACATTTGCTACGCGGATCTGTTAGTCAAGTAGCTGACATCGTAAACAAATACGTCATATATTGGCGGATGTCACATTCAAAATGACATAGCTCCGTCACGAACATTAAGTGTGTCACAACGAAAAGGTACGAACTGCATGTTGGTGGCAACATTTCGAGGTAATACACATTATGTTGACTATTTTGTCAGGGGGCCATAGGCGACAACAACTCCTAGTCAAATTAATTAAAAAAGATTCAACAGCGTGCCAGTATAATTAGGCATACATTGAATCGACCTTTCCACGTTCATCCATACATCATATGACGTAATAATTAACTAATTGACGTGCATGCTGACGTCATACATATGACGTCATGAAAGATTCGAAATAGTCCGTCTAGACACGTTGTACGAATCGTATGTCTTTACCATTTAATAAACATTCTGTTGAATATTTTGAAATTAATTTGACTGGATGCTGTTGCTGCCATAGGCAGCTGCAGCGCCAAGCCAAATTAGATTCAAAATATTTAACAGCTTACTTGTATAGTTTTCTGGAAATTGATAATCACAGAGTTCAGAGATCGATCGGACGAGGTGTGGGTGGAGGATAGACAGGGATGGGCGGGGCATAGCCAAAACTGGAAGGGTCCATTGTAGATTCTCAGGATTCAGGTATGAAAGTTTCATATCGTGTACAGCACGCCCATAAAGTGGGCGCAGTTTAGTTAGAAATGGGCGTGACACAACTAGAAAAGGACCACTCACTTGATTAACATGGATTTATTAGGTATCGTCTCTGTCCACAGCGCTGTTATGGAAACATGCTATCCATACAAGAGTGGACTGAGCAGTGAGAAGGGCAAGTGCTTTGTAAAACGAGGAAACAAAGCCGGACATTGTCCTGGAAAAGGCAGATACGACAAAGACAAGATATTCAAAGCCACGCCCCCTTACAGAATATCCTCACAGGTGAGTGTAAATGTTGACGTCATAATGGATGGATCTGATCTGTCACGCCACAGACAATTGTGTCGATTGCATGCTGACGTCAAAATCATAGCGGGTACTAATGACGTAGTATAATTCCTTCACGAAATGTCTACTGTTTGATATTGTATGTCTTTGACAAATTTACAATTTAATAAACATTCTGTTGAATATTTTGAAACTAATTTGACTGAGAGCTGTTGCTGCCATGGGTAGCAACATCTGCAATCATAAATGTTTAAAAATAGTCAACAGCGTACCTGTATTATTACCTTGAAATTGAGAGTCAGGGAATTCTGGGTTCGAATTATATAAATATATCACTACACGCCCAATTCGCGCGCTGAGCTTAGCTAGAAATGGACGGAGCTTAGGTAGAAATGGGCATGAAATAGCTATAAATGGGCGGGGCGTGGCTAGAAATGGATCGCATTGCATGTTTATTTGCTTTCATGCTGTTGATTGACACACACGTAGCCTATCGTCTCGTATGTTAAAGAGCCAACTAATTGCACTAATAATTGTAGCTATCCTGTGAAATGTGAACTACTGCATTGCTTTCTGGTGTAAGTTTCGATTGCCACTCCCCTATACAATTACTATCTGTAACATGTGTATCTGACTTTCACTTCTATGCATAATTAAGCTCAGAAATAACTTGACATGTTTCCGAAGCAAAATAAAACTTATTGTTGAATGATATTTTAAAATTACTTTGATTGGTTAAGCCCTTAATATTTAACAAAACATGTGCTACACTGTGTTCAAGATTGTACTAACGAACATGTTTTGAAACATGATAACTTATTTATTAGCTGTACTGTACTATAATTAACGTGTGTTTCAGGCGAGTGGGATTATGATATGTACTGTGATTAACGTGTGTTTCAGGCGAGTGAGATTATGATCGGTACTTTGATTAACATGTGTTTCAGGAGAGTGAGGTTATGGTCTGTACTTTGATTAACGTGTGTTTCAGGAGGATGAGATTATGATATGTACTGTGATTAACGTGTGTTTCAGGAGAGTGAGATTATGATATGTACTGTGATTAACGTGTGTTTCAGGAGAGTGAGATTATGATATGTACTGTGATTAACGTGTGTTTCAGGAGAGTGAGATTATGATATGTACTGTGATTAACGTGTGTTTCAGGAGAGTGAGATTATGATATGTACTGCGATTAACGTGTGTTTCAGGAGAGTGAGATTATGATATGTACTGTGATTAACGTGTGTTTCAGGAGAGTGAGATTATGATCTGTTCTTTGATTAACGTGTGTTTCAGGAGAGTGAGATTATGATATGTACTGTGATTAACGTGTGTTTCAGGCGAGTGTGATTATGATATGTACTGTGATTAACGTGTGTTTCAGGAGAGTGAGATTATGATCTGTTCTTTGATTAACGTGTGTTTCAGGAGAGTGAGATTATGATCTGTTCTATGATTAACGTGTGTTTCAGGAGAGTGAGATTATGATATGTACTGTGATTAACGTGTGTTTCAGGAGAGTGAGATTATGATCTGTTCTTTGATTAACGTGTGTTTCAGGAGAGTGAGATTATGATCTGTTCTTTGATTAACGTGTGTTTCAGGAGAGTGAGATTATGATATGTACTGTGAATTAACGTGTGTTTCAGGAGAGTGAGATTATGATATGTACTGTGATTAACGTGTGTTTCAGGAGAGTGAGATTATGATCTGTTCTTTGATTAACGTGTGTTTCAGGAGAGTGAGATTATGATATGTACTGTGATTAACGTGTGTTTCAGGAGAGTGAGATTATGATCTGTTCTTTGATTAACGTGTGTTTCAGGAGAGTGAGATTATGATATGTACTGTGATTAACGTGTGTTTCAGGCGAGTGTGATTATGATATGTACTGTGATTAACGTGTGTTTCAGGAGAGTGAGATTATGATCTGTTCTTTGATTAACGTGTGTTTCAGGAGAGTGAGATTATGATCTGTTCTATGATTAACGTGTGTTTCAGGAGAGTGAGATTATGATCTGTTCTTTGATTAACGTGTGTTTCAGGAGAGTGAGATTATGATCTGTTCTTTGATTAACGTGTGTTTCAGGAGAGTGAGATTATGATCTGTTCTTTGATTAACGTGTGTTTCAGGAGAGTGAGATTATGATATGTACTGTGATTAACGTGTGTTTCAGGAGAGTGAGATTATGATATGTACTGTGATTAACGTGTGTTTCAGGCGAGTGTGATTATGATATGTACTGTGATTAACGTGTGTTTCAGGCGAGTTTGATTATGATATGTACTGTGATTAACGTGTGTTTCAGGAGAGTGAGATTATGATCTGTTCTTTGATTAACGTGTGTTTCAGGAGAGTTAGATTATGATCTGTTCTTTGATTGACGTTTGTTTCAGGCGTTTGAGATTATGATATGTACTGTGATTAACGTGTGTTTCAGGAGAGTGAGATTATGATCTGTTCTTTGATTAACGTGTGTTTCAGGAGAGTGAGATTATGATCTGTTCTTTGATTAACGTGTGTTTCAGGAGAGTGAGATTATGATATGTACTGTGAATTAACGTGTGTTTCAGGAGAGTGAGATTATGATATGTACTGTGATTAACGTGTGTTTCAGGAGAGTGAGATTATGATCTGTTCTTTGATTAACGTGTGTTTCAGGAGAGTGAGATTATGATATGTACTGTGATTAACGTGTGTTTCAGGAGAGTGAGATTATGATCTGTTCTTTGATTAACGTGTGTTTCAGGAGAGTGAGATTATGATCTGTTCTTTGATTAACGTGTGTTTCAGGAGAGTGAGATTATGATATGTACTGTGATTAACGTGTGTTTCAGGAGAGTGAGATTATGATATGTACTGTGATTAACGTGTGTTTCAGGCGAGTGTGATTATGATATGTACTGTGATTAACGTGTGTTTCAGGCGAGTTTGATTATGATATGTACTGTGATTAACGTGTGTTTCAGGAGAGTGAGATTATGATCTGTTCTTTGATTAACGTGTGTTTCAGGAGAGTTAGATTATGATCTGTTCTTTGATTGACGTTTGTTTCAGGCGTTTGAGATTATGATATGTACTGTGATTAACGTGTGTTTCAGGAGAGTGAGATTATGATCTGTTCTTTGATTAACGTGTGTTTCAGGAGAGTGAGATTATGATCTGTTCTTTGATTGACGTTTGTTTCAGGCGTTTGAGATTATGATATGTATTGTGATTAACGTGTGTTTCAGGCGTTTGAGATTATGATATGTATTGTGATTAACGTGTGTTTCAGGCGTTTGAGATTATGATATGTACTGTGATTAACGTGTGTTTCAGGCGAGTGAGGTTATGATATGTACTGTGATTAATGTGTGTTTCAGGAAAGTGAGATTATGAAGGAGATTCAGACGAATGGCCCAGTTCAAGGTATGTAATGCCTTTGTCAATAGACATTTCCAGTTTATCCATCCATCATATGGCGTCATACCCGATCAACTCCTGTTGTTCTCCTACTGCGTTGGGCGACATCGATTACGTAATAAGTATTGCACGACTATTCACAGTGTAAGTCTCTGTCAGGAATTACTTGAAATTATTCGTCAGACAGACATATGTACTTATGATCATGTCGATAGTCACTTACAGGACTGGCGGTATAATCAGCGAACGAAAAAAAGAAGAAGACATATGTACGTATTGAGTGATGAAACTGGAATTCGCAAAAAAAGTAGAAGTTGATTCCATTTTCTCTGCCAATCATATGACGTCATACTCATCTACCTGACACATAGGCTGACGTCGTAATCAATGGCCACATCAATGCCGTAGATAATTGCGTCACGAACGCATACTTGGTGACGGGGTAAGCGTTGGTGTACGAATTGTATGTCTTTACTATTTACTTAAGATGCTATTGAATAGTTTTAAATTATTCAACACCTTACATGTATAGTTTTCTGGCAATTGATAGTCAGAGAGTTCAGGGATCGATCGATCCCAAAACGAGCGAGGTGTGGGTGGAGCTTAGCTAGAGATGGCAGCTAACACTGGAAAAGTCCATGGTGGACCCTACTATCGGTGCTCTATGTATGTAGCTTACGCTTCTACAAGTAATTATCATAGATTACAACAACAAAATTCTAATAAAGCAAATAACACTAAAATTATTAATACGTCGGCCTTCATTGACTTACATCTAAATGCAATTCACTTTCTCAGCACTCGTCATAACGCGAACATATATTTCAACATACTGACTATTTTAAAATTGAACATATGCCTACTGGCGAATTATGCTTCTTTGTCAACACAGTTTATCACCTCCGTTCTGAAACGCAAACCGGTACATATCTAGGTAGGCTGGGTAGGTGTGTGGCTCGGTAGATGAACCGGTTGGCGGGTAGATGGGTGGATTGGACGACGAGTCGATGAACAGATGATACCATCATGACCAGGTGCCCATAGCCCTGCAGCTATGGTACAGACATAGTCAGTCATGAATGACAAACAATGTAATCGTGGTGTGTTTGTCAGCCGAGAAGAGCGATAATACCTCGGAGCATCAAGCGGAAATTATGCATTGGTAGTTATCTCCCTTACCATGATCAAGCTCAGTCTGTAAGCCATCTAGCTAAGAATGGTCGCACTAAAAACCCATGTGAAATGTTCATATAGAAACAGGTTACGTTATTGTATAGATAGGGTAAAAGAAATTAATACAATGACCACTGCATTACACCACATATTGCACGTACTGACAATGTGTGTCAGTTAGATCGCTTCATTTTAGGATGCCTTCACGTATTTACATCGAATTACAGCGTCACTCGTTGCGGCTGGTGCCTATATTTCGTCTTGTTACTGGAGTGACAAGTAGATATATCGTACAATGTGCTTTACGGACATTATTCCGACAGTACTTTTACTGGAGGGAAACAGATTGGATGTCTGTTTTAAAATATTGAAGAGTTGACGTATAGTGCCGATTCTTCACACAATTCCAGGACCGTATTTAGGACAGATCAGACTGTGCAGTTGCCCAGGGATCGCTACCAAGTTCATGTTTGACAATTTCTATGGGAGCCTCCACCAAGTAGTGTTGTGCTGTGAACACAAGAGTAAAGGCCCAATGTCTAAGGTCGAGTGATTAGTGGCAATTATTGTGTGCAAAATAAGGATGTTATTTATCACTCAGAATGCAGGAAATGACAAGATGCCCACTTGCAATATGTTGGAGATGGAGAGTCGGGCCGGGTTCCTTCGGCCGGAAATAATAGAAAATAAGATGCTTTGAGAAGCCATTAACTGGCTTCT
This sequence comes from Chaetoderma sp. LZ-2023a, assembly GCA_034401795.1. NCBI lineage: Eukaryota > Metazoa > Mollusca > Caudofoveata > Chaetodermatida > Chaetodermatidae > Chaetoderma > Chaetoderma sp. LZ-2023a. The sequence continues at coordinate 271,009,283 of CM067369.1, read as the reverse complement.
CTGATCATCTAATTTTCCATTTTCTTCAGGGGAGCAACCCGGAACCCCACCCAGTCTATGAAGAGGCACACATCACCCAGGACCCCAATAATTAGTGCCCACGGGCCTCCTCAGTCACACATCCCGTCGTGCAAAATTCCCAGACTAGATTGCCCCTATATGACATCACATATATAGGCTAATTGTCGAGATACGTTAACAAGTTTCTCTCAAATTGGTTGATAATTAATTAAGGCGTCTTTTACCAGTCGCGTCCATATTTAACTGTTTAAATAGTTTAGCTTCTTTCAAGAAGTACAATGTCTCTAGCTTCCGCTTTTCATATGACTTTTATGTGAGTATCAGGAGTTATAGAGACAGCGTGTTCTTGTCACGGTAATGTTTTATCCCACACGGCCACATGGCCTGCATATGACCACCTGTTCACTTGACTAATAGACTGACACGACATGTCCGTCACGCATGTGACGTCATCAACAAATGCGTCACGTGCTAGCTGCATGCCGGGCGTTACAATCCAAAATACCATAGTTCAGTCACGGACAACGGACAGTTAGTTATTAAAGCTTGCGAATTATATGTCTTTGATGAATTTACAATTTAATAAACATTCTGTTTAATATTTTGAAATTAATTTGACTGGTAGGCGGTGCTGTCAAAGGCAGCATCAGCTCCCGGTCAAACGAATTCCTAAGTATGTGAACACTTACATGTATAGTTAGCTTGAAGTTAAGATTCAGGGAATTCATGGTTCAAAGTTTCAAATCGATTCCAACACGCGAACAAGTGTGCGGAGATTAGCCGGAAGCGGGCAGGGCATAGTCAGAAATATGTTTCCCAATTGCTCACATGACCAGCTGTTTTGTATAACCGTCATAATGTGGTCGTGTAATGCTATCTCCGGTGCCTGTATCAACACGGCATTGTTTTCTTTCTCAGCCACGTTCCTCGTGAAGGAAGATTTCTTCATGTATCGGGCTGGCGTGTACAGACACAGCGGCATCACAACGACCATTAATGGGCACAGCGAATCTGGTTACCATTCTGTCAGAATCATCGGGTATGTTTAAGACAACACCTTGTTACTATACGTGAAGGATCCGCGACACCCTTCTGTTACTATACATTAAGGATCCCCCACACCCTCATATTACTACACATGAACGTTCCCCACACCATCCTGTTACTATACCTGGTGGATCTTTAACACCCTCCTGTTACTGTACATAAAGGATCTCCAACACACTCCTGCTACTATACCTGACGGATCTCAACACACTCCTGCTACTATACCTGACGGAGCTCCAACACCCTCCTGTTACTGTACATGAAGGATCTCCAACACACTCCTGCTACTATACCTGACGGATCTCCAACACCCTCCGGCTACTATGAATGAACGACCACCACACCATCTTGTTACTATACATGAACGACCACCACACCATCCTGTTACTATACATGACGGACCTCCCACCCATCCGGTTACTATGCATGAATGTTCTCCCACACCCTCCTGTTATTATGCATGAAGGATCTCCCACACGATCCTGCTACTATACATGAAGGATCTCCCACACTATCATTTTACTATACGTGAAGGATCCCCATACCCTCCTGTTACTATGCATGAAGGACCTTCCACACCATCCTGTTACTATGCATGACGGATCTCCCACCCCATCCGGTTACTATGCATGAATGTTCTCCCACACCTCCTGTTATTATGCATGAAGAATCTCCCAGACCATCCTGTTACTATACATGAAGGGTCTCCCACACTATTATTTTATTATACGTGAAGGATACCCACACCTCCTGTTACTATGCATGAAGGACCTTCCACACCATCCGGTTACTATACATGACGGATCTCTCACATCATCGCGTTACTATGTATGATGGATCTCCCTCACCATCCTGTTACTATGCATGACGGATCTCCCACCCCATCCGGTTACTATGCATGAATGTTCTCCCACACCTGTTATTATGCATGAAGGATCTCCCACACCATCCTGTTACTATGCATGAAGAATCTCCCACACCACCCTGTTACTATACATGGCGGATCTCCCACACCCGCATGTTACTATGCATGATGGAGCTACCACACCCTCCTGTTACTATACATGTAGGATCTCCCTCACCATCGTGTTACTATAAATGACAGATCTTCCACATCTTCCGTTCCTATACGTGAAGGATCTCTGACAAAAAAAGTACACACGCTTATGGCGCAGCTTTAATGACTAAATTTAGTTACAAAATTAAAATTATTTGCTTTTTTAATGTCAGTTTACAGGCCGAGAGAAGCCTATCTTTGAAATTGTATAACTGGCTTGGTTGACCCTGTTATCGAGACCGTCTTTGTAGTGGTGAAATTTCAATAATAAATTTCTCTTCGCCTGCAAATTGACATTATTCCCGATTTCTGAAGGAGCATGTTTTGGCCGTCTTTTCGCCTGAAAGGGTTACGACCGGTGGTCTCCAGATCAGCATTCTTAAATAACAGCCATCTTGTCACCCCAAAACCCCATCTCTTACAGCCTTCTACTTGTGCCATGCTGTCGTCGGTCGTAAATTATCTTTAAGGCTCCCAATATGTCCAGGTATTTATAAGCTGTATATTCAAATTATTCAGCACTACATTTCTAGAATGTTTTTTTTAAATTGTAGGCAAGATTATTTTGCTCATCTTGTCATGGTCAGATCTATGTTCTTTATTGTTCCAATTTCGTGTGTTTAGATGGGGACAGGATGTCTACCGCAATCGCCGGGTGCAGAGGTACTGGGTAAGTTAACAATAGTCTATTTCGATGTCGGGTGTATGGTGTCTACGTGCGTAATGCAAGAGAACAGATTATGCGTTTTATGAATTATAATTGTCATTAAAAGTCATTGACAATAGCCAGCCGGTAGCATGCTGATACAGGCAGTGGCAATTTACCAAGACACGGCGACTGTTTCTGACTAGCTATGTATAGTTAGATTATAATAGACTTTTGAATCGAACAAGATTTTCCTAACAAAATGTTCTAAACTGTTAAAATAACCTTTGTGAAATTGTTCGGTAAATGAAGTGTAATTTAATGAATAATTCTTAGTTAGTATTAGTTAGTATTAGTTAGTATTATGCTGCTGGGCGCTCTATTGAGGGATTCGTTCTATCACTCAAGTGTCTGGAATCATAATGCATTGCGCCACTCGTTAGTTCACGTCAAGCAAAATATACAGTCGAACATATTCTTGCGATTAAACAGTGAACTCGTACATTCCTCAAAGTATGTATTGAGCTTTGCTTTGTTGTAAAGATATTGTATTTTATTTATTTTCAACACTGTTTACGTGGCCCTTTTTCTCTGAATGTATCTGTGATGAAACTGAACACTTGCAATATTGCCATGTATTTCAGCTATGTGCAAACAGCTGGGGACCGGCATGGGGAGAGCAAGGTTACTTCCGGATTGCACGAGGAGTCAATGAGTGCAAGATAGAATCATTCGTTGTGGCTGTCTGGAGCAAGGTTGGGAATCGACGTTACCATGGCGGCAAAGGTCGGAGAAGACGAATTCTGTCAAATTAGGATGCGCTAGATTCCATGAAAGAATATAGTATTAATACGTTACATAATATATAGTATAATGCTTGGCATAGGTCAAGCACAGAACTAGTAGTATAGTTACCTAGGAGATTATTGTGATAACGGTTACAGATGTCACATTGGTGACCATGGAGACCATGACACACCAGACAATGGGCCTTTCCAGTTTTAGTTATACATCACCCGGCTCTAGCTAAGCTCCAGCCACACCTCGCTCGTATTGGGATCGATCGACTAAACTCCCTGACCATCAATTTCCAGAACACGTTATAGGTAAGCCTATGGCAGCAGCAACGCCCAGTCAAATTAGTAGCAAAATATTCAACAGCATGTTTATTAAATAGCAAAGACATACGATTTATACAACCGCCGGACTATTACGCATTTAAGACGGACTAAATCGAGTCATTCATGACGTGATTGATTATGCCGTAATCCTCCTCGTCACTTAGCTGATTGTGAGTTAATGAAATTATATCACGATTGTAAAATTATCAGTATAAATATTGTGAAATATTTGATTATTATTATTATTATTATTATTATTATTATTATTATTATTATTATTATTATTATTATTATTATAATAGAATCTCCACGGTAGAGTGATTAGAATAGCGCATGCATGTGTACGCATATTCATCTGTATTCATCATCTACGGGTGATGAGCTGTGAGGCCTGCTTTATCAGTATTTACCTGTAATTAGAAAGCACACACCACACTTGTATTATTATAGTAATTGATTATAGGGACGGTGTAACCGTGTTGCTCTATTAAACAGCACATTCGTATCAGGGCCGGCCCTAGGGTTTCTGGCGCCCTAGGCAAAGGCAACGGGCCACGCTTTAAGCGAACAATTTTGAAATCCAGATGGCATTTCCTGCATTTCAAGAGCGAAATATGACTGTTGTCCTAAGTGTTGATTTTTAGAAATCTTATTTACTTTGACTACATGTAGTTTGGGTGGTGAGAGGCGCCCCAACTCCCTTCTGTGCCTAATTCGCCTATGCCTTGAGCCGGCCCTGATTAGTATAGAAATATACGTTCTTAACATTGTCCCCAGCTCAAACAAGAGTTCAAGTTCACTTCATTGTCTGCCTCGTGACCATATATTCACAAGACACTAACATTGTTTTCCAAGTTGAGCGAAATGGTAGATGTCAATTACCGGTCGGTGATATTGCTGTTTGCCGGATGTGTTGAAGGTTAGGCCATCTGGGAGCACGACTAGAGACCAGTACAGAATCTGAATAGCTTCATCATTGTGACAACATGAGGCTATCATGGTATTCAACGCAAACACGAACTAATAAGGCCGTATTTGTAGAAGAAAAGTACCGCAACAAATATTGGCATTTGCCATTTATTCAGGATTCAGTTCAATGACTTTTCGAACAGTTAATGACCTTTCGAGCATACGCCGCGATTCGTACAGCATTTTTCATAAGCAGAAAAGCAAATGCCAAAGGCAATATGCAACACCTGGGACATTCTCCAGAATAAACTCCGGTTCCTAACATCCTAATTAAACCACAGACTGGTAATGGTTGATGGATATGGCACATAGTCATATTGTCATCTGTGTGATATGATTAGATTCATATATGGCACCATATCAAATATATCAACAATGTATTCCTAATGAAGGAATCCAGTTTTAGCTATGGCACGCCCATCTCTAGCTAAGCCCCAACCACGCTTTATGCGTGTTGGGATCAATCGATCCCTGCACTATCTTAATCCCAATTTCTGGAAAGCATACAGGTGAGCTGTTGAATATTTTGAAGCTAATTTCACTGGGTGCAACAACGCCCGGTGAAAATAATTTCAAAATATTCAACAACATGTTTATTAAATAGCAACGACAGAATTCGTACAGTCTGCCGTACTATTGCCAGTTTATGGTTGACTATATCAAGTCATTCATGACGTAATTGATTATGACGTCGGCCTACGCGTGATGTAGTTGATTATGCCGTCATATGATTGAATGAGAAACGGGAGTCATCCACTATGCGATCTAATTGACAAAGTGTGGTTAATTCAACGTGATGCTGTTGTTAGCCATTTAACCGTAACAGAACACAAAAGACGCATTCTTTGTGATGTAAGTAAGGGATATTCAATTGAATATTTTGAAAATAATTTGACTGTTAACTGCTGCCCGTGGCAGCAACAGACTCTAGTCAAATTTATTTCAAAATAATCATAAGCTTTCCTCTATAGTTGTTTATACATCGACACTGGGATTTCAAAGTGTAAACGTTAAATAGCTTATTCTATCTAGTGTACGTCCACCAGAATAAATGTTATATATCTTATTACAATTAACAGAAATGAACTTGTGTCTCTGATCGTGCCGTTGCATCTTGATGTACATCTTTCGTATTTCGTAACCCATTATTATAGGTGACTAAGCTTCCGATTATGCGCTTTCACACTTTACATTTGTAGACCAAGAGAAGACTATTTTTGAAAATTTACCACTGGAATGACTGGCTCGGTTATCGAGTCAATCATTCCGGTGGTTAGATTTTTAAAATAGTCTTCTCTTGGTCTGCACATGGACATTTCCCAAGACAACTGAAGAAGACGGCTGGTATAATGATTAAAGCGATAAAACACACACTACGTGTACACCTATTATTGGCCAACTATAATAGAGTGATCCAGTTCCAACAATGGCCTGCCCATTTCTAGCTAAGTTTTACTTTAGTGCGTGTTGGAATCGATTTGAAACTTTCGAAACCTTATTCCGAGAATCTAAGTTTCGAGTTGACTTTACAAGTTAAATAATCTGTTAAATAATTTGAATAATTTTCGAATTTCGTAATGGAGCTACGTCATTTGGCTTTTGATATAGGCTGTCACGTAATTGATTATGACGTCAGCAAACTGAGTGACAGACCAGGTCCCTCCGTTGCATAGACTCTATTGACGATCTAATATTTATTGGTACATCTTGTTTAGATTAAACAAAGCACATGTTTATGCATGTGCACATCGTCGGACATATAGCTAGTATCCTGCGCAAACGTTGCTAAGGATATTCTAAGTAATTATCCGTACAACCATAAAAGCAAGGTTTACCTACCCCCAACTGAATCCTAACCTAGCCGTAATGTAATTAAAGAAACTGACAGCGAAATTGACATTGGACAAACACCCGTTAAAGGTCTACTCATGCTTTCCAGTATTGAATCCGTACAGTGCAGTCTGCTGACATTCAGCGAAGCATGGGTTTTCCCACAGAACATATTAAAACACATTTCCAAATGCATTTGAAGTAATCTGCGCATTTTTCTTATGCAATAATGTCCCATAGACATCATCTGAGTGAACGGGAACTTTCTCGTGATCTTCTGGTGGTCCGATGCAGTAAAGTCTAGCTGTTGCCAGTATAGTCTCTCAGGCATCTCCAGACCATGCAATCGGTATCAGGAGACAGGTCAAGTGAACAGACGTCGTGGTAGGTGAGGTCCAAGGACTATTACAGACACACACTGCCTCTGAGAAACCACTTACGAGCCGCGGCATGGTTGACAATTTGCTCTCAGACTAGACGTGATTTTAGGCCCCCAGGCCTGCTCTGAGGGTGCCGTTGGGTAAGAGTAACCGTCAAATGAGACTGGAAGTGAGTTGAGAACATCTCACATGGACGCCTTCTCAATGGGATGTTGTCATATTCACAGACGAGTCGTGATTCTGCTTAGACATTCGCAAAAATGTGTTTGCGTGTTTGTGTATGTGGCGTGGCGACATCAAAATAAAAGATATGCTGATACTAACTTGGTGGAACGTGACTGCGACGGTGGATGTTCAGGCATGGCTCACGGTGGTATTATTACTGTAGGGCATACAGCTGCCCTACTGCATCCAGAATGGCGCTCTCAGTAGTGTGAAATAGATGAACGAAGCTCTCCGTCCATTTGGCTGGCGTTATATCGAGGCAATTCACCTTTCCAGAGTATCCATCCATCATCTCCCCTCGTATGCCGTCATAATCAGCTCAGCACGTGTATGATGACGTCACAATCATTAATTCACAAAGGTTCCATATAGATCATCATCAAATCCCAAAGAGTCCGACACGTTGTATAAATTGTATGTCTTTGTAATTGTTTGCTATTTAATAAACACGCTGTTGAATATTTTGATACTAATTTGACTGGGCGCTGTTGCTGCCGTAGGCAGCAACAACACCCAGTCAAATTACTTTCAAAATATTCACCAGCTTACCTGTGTAGTTTTTGGAAATTGATAGTCAGGGTATTCAGAAATCGATCGATCCCAACACGAGCGCGGTGTGGGTGGAGCTTAGCTAGAGATGGGCAAGGACTCGCTAAAATCGGAAAGGTCCATTGGCCAACAGTTCATTCTAATGGATGATAATGCACGACCCGTCCAACCGACCAGTCTCCATGAGCAGGGGCACGCCTTAACAGATGGGTTAGCCCAGAAACCGCAAGTTCGGTTCGGATTGTTGATTGCGGCATGCGAAGAAGGTATCTGGCTGTAATCGGTGATAGCGGTTGCTATACGTGGCACTGAGTACACGAAAACCCTGTCTGTGGCACTAGGTATACTCTTCCGTACAGTATGTTTCATGGTCACATCTGTCTCTGCGCTTATTACATTTGGTTGGACAATACCTAACATTGCTTTTCTGTGTCGATGATAAATCTAGTTAAGGGCTTATGGATTCTGAGTTGTATCCCTTTCTGCAGTGGTCAATGACCGGTGAATGACAAATATGCAATGTAAACTTTGAGAACAGATATTGATACACACATCAGAGAGGATGACTGCTTTTTGCAATAAGCGATATCACGACGTGGAAAGAAACAGTCTAGATAATATATCAAGGACTTCTTTGTTGTGGCGATGTAGTAGTTTAAACGTAGTCAAAGATGGCAATGGATGGATTTTGACAGAAAACGTTGCCATTAAGGCGCTGTGGTGTGACTCTTGTGAGTGGTTATATACCAAGAAAGAACCAACCAACTTACCAGCTGTACTGAAGGACTATGTTGATGAACCAGACATCCCCATGTCCAAAATCCATAAAGCTGTCAACAAAACGATCCGTGTTTGAAGAAGCTGACTATCTATATCTAACGGTGGGTGCAACATTCACAATGATTTAATTATCCGTTAACTGATAGATCTATACACCTTATATACATTATTGCGATATAAACTAGTTCCAGTGGCTCAATACTAGCACTTAATCCTTAGATATACGTGCACTCATGAGCCAATAAGATGTAAATTAGAAATCCTAAAATTGTAGATAAGCGCAGTGACATAATCTATGGCTGAATTCACATACTTGAAAAGTTTATGGAGCGCAAGCAATCATTGTACTATTGTTTCATAGATTATTCTAAAATGTTAGACCCGGTGCAGCATCAATGCATGCAACTCACAATGAAATAGAGCGGGTTTCATACACATATGATAGATATACTGGGATAATTATATAGTAACAAGTCATCAACTGTTCGAACAGCACGTGGGGACTGCGACAAGCGTGTCATCGGGCAGGGGTGCGTCAATGCTGTATTGCCCCACAGGTTATTCCAAAGGCACTAGAGGATTATTTCAGGGTGTGGCCATTTGAGATGAGATAGTGAACAATCTGCGTTTGGTCGATGACATGACGTTGCTGGCTAAGCGAGAAGATGCTCTTTGGGAATTGATTTAAACGATTAGAGTTGCGAGCGAGGAAGCATATCTTGCTTAATGCAGAGAAAACGAAGCTCAAACACCTGGAATAATTTCTGGTGTTGAATTGCTAGAGGTGGTCAGAGCTCTTAACTTTCTTGTCAGCTACCTCACCAATAAAGGATGTAATGCCAAGATGTTATTATGCAAGACAATCAGTGATTGGTCTACAGGAAATTTGGAAACGTCATGGTGTAGTAAGGTGTACACAACTGCGGTACATGGACTCATTGGTATTCCTTATTACATTGTAAGGTTGCGAGAGCTGAACTTGGAATCAGCATAAGAGGATGATCTTCGTCCTCTCATGCTGGTTCTTAGCCCAGCAGGATGCTGGACATACGATGCTAGGATCATCAAACAAAATTTAAGTATGTTGACGAAAGTACACAATCCTAGAAGCCTGTTGAAAAGCATAAATGAACGGAAGCTGGAGTAGTTGGGATATGTGACAAGAGGAGATGGGGACAGTCTGGAGAAGCTCGTCATGGTTGTTATGGTCTCCGTTGTCGAAGAGTGTGAAAGGCCAAAGACTCGGTGGATAGCTGGAGAAAGTTACACTAAGAGGTATTCAAGAGCTGACAAGTATGGTATTAGACCGTACCATAAGAAAGACATTTGTAAACGGGCATCACGATGGAAGGGTATGCCACCTGGCCAACCCATGTGAGGTGGTTGGGTGAGAGACAGATAAATAGATAGACAGATAGATAGATAGATAGATAGATAGATAGATAGATAGATAGATAGATAGGTAGGTAGGTGGGTAGGTAGTAATATGGTTAAGGCGCTGGCTCAGAATTTTCAAAAAATTGAAAATATTTTTTATTTATTTTATTGCCTGAGATTTGTTATTTTTGTTTTCTAGAGGCGAGATGGCCTTATAAATATTGGACAACATTAAGATGATGATGTTTATCCAGTTAATTTCGATTTTACCAATATGTCACGTAGATTTGGATTTTTCCTAAATGCTATTACTGGGCGCAAATTGAGAGGCTGTCTTAGATTATTCTGTAATTTATGATATTCATCTTTCAAAATTTCGGCAATTTCTACATTTTTTCGATTATATGTCAGAGTGAATAGAATTATTTCACGCTGATCAGCAAGACCGGGGTCCACATTTATGCCCCCTCGGCCATTCTGTTTCTAATTGCTTAATCCAAAATGATTCTCTAAGTTTCCTTTGTTTATCAGTTTCGTCAGTGGTATTTGAGAGAGGTGGTTGTTCAATGGGTATAATTTCGAAGTCCCGAGCGACTGAATGGCCAGGAAGGTTAAAGTGTTCAGCGACATGCGTGTCTTTTTCATGTCTAATATCGCAAAGGTGTCTAGTAGCTCGCCATCTTAATGGGCATTTGGTTTCACCGACATATTGCTTTTGGCACAATTTACAAGATATTACATAAATGACGTTTTCGGAATCGCAATCTAAATTAGACTGAATTTGAAATTTGTTTTTGTTCTGAAAGCTCATAAACGTTTTTTGATTTGGAAGAAGTAGGTCTAATTTACACCTTTTCTTTCCACATTTCCGAGATTCTCCTGCGCCTGTGATTGGACGATTGTGACGAATCTTGGTAGGCCTGTGATCCGCAGCATTATCAGGGATAGTTTCCAAATCCTGTAAAGTATCAGACTTAATTTTGCGCAAAAATCTAGATGAATAGCCTCTCGGCTTGAGGGCCTTGAATAAGAGAGAGCATGCAGATTCAAAGTTTTTTCTATCACTCGAATTTCTATGAAAACGGATGATTTGTGATTTTACAATTCCTTTAAAGGTATGAGGTGGATGGAAGGATTTCTTGTGAAGTAGTTGATGAGAATCTGTGGGCTTAAAATATACTTTATAATCAAGGTGTCCCGTTGTGTCATACATTACACCTTTGTATAGCGTTAAATCTAAAAAGTCTACGGACATTTGGTCAATGTTGGCTTTTAGCTTGATATTCGGGTCATGATTGTTCAAAATGGTGAAAAATTCATTAAATTCTTCCTTTGTATGATGCCAAATAATGAAAATATCATCGAGGTACCTGCGATAAAAGAGAGGCTGTTTCGGACATTTGCTAAGCGCATCCTCCTCCCACTCTGCTACATAGATGTTGGCAAAACTCGGACTGAAACGCTTACCCATTGCGCAGCCGCAAATTTGTTGGTATGTTTCACCCGCGAATTCAAAATCATTGCCCTTTAAGCTTAGCTCTAAGAGAGCTAATATTTCGCCAGTGGGCCTATTGTTATCAGGGTATTTTTCAAACGCTTTACGGACAGAATTCAAACCCTTTTCGATGTCAATGTTTGTGTACATTGCATCGATGTCGAGCGTAATTAAAAATGAATTTGGAGGTATCGAGATCTCAGAGACCTGCGACAGAAAGTCGTCAGTATTTTTCAAGAAGCTAAAATGTCTATTCGCAATTGGTTGTAGGTGATAATCAATGATTTCACTGATCCTATAGGATTCAGAACCACAATCCGATATAATAGGTCGTCCTGGTGGTATCATAGGATCTGACCAAGAATCAATAGCCTTATGAATTTTGGGTAACAGATAAAATGTACGTGGTTTTGAGTCTCGTTTCGCAACGAGGTATTTAAACTGTTTCTGCGTTAAACTCTTGTTATCAACCATATTTTGGAGAATTTCATTAAAATTGTCGCAGTTATTTTGCCAGAGTGGTTCGTCTAATTTTTGGTAATGTTTTGGATTACTGAGTTGACGATGTGCTTCACGAATGTAGTTGTCTTTAAGCATTATTACTGCAGCAGATCCCGTATCAGCAGGTTTAATGACAATGTCATTGTTTTTACGCAATCCTGTTAAGGCTTGACGTTCCTCATATGACAAATTTTTATGATTTTTCAGAAATTCGACATTTTCAATACGTTCTTTTACAATTTTTATACTGTCGGGGATCGCTGGATCGACTAATTTTGAGTCTGGTGCCCAGCCAGTTCTTTCAACGAATGGCAGAATATTACTTTTCGAGTTTCGAAAAAAGTCGGCTAATTTGACACGGTGGGAAAATTCAAGAACTTCCATTGAGCCATTATCTAAAAGTGCATCTATGCCTAATTTGGGCCTAGGAGTTGGTACAAATGTTAGGCCACGATTGAGTATTGATTTTTCTGCTTCAGTTAATGTAGCGCCAGTGAGATTAACAATATCACTACCTAGCCCGATACCGGGGTGGTTAGTACCCTGACCCTCGGTTAGTTTAAATTAAGAAAGGTTAACCAGCTATAATACAATGCATTAGCAGTTTTTTCACTCCAATGGATATTATCCTGGACTACTTCAAAATCAGAAATTGGTAGACTAGGGATGACAGAGACCTTTATACGCAGGGATTCTACAGATGAATTGATAAATGCTAAGGTCCTTTTCTGCTTTGCAGTTAGATGTTGAGAGTAGTTCAGTTTAGTGAAATAAACCTTTGCATCTGGAAATTTTGAACGAATGGTACTGAATAGGAGTTGGACTCGTTGGGCAGTTACAGACATAGGTTCATCCTTATCATTTATGCCAATGTTTATGATGATTTTCTCTGGCTGATAGGAGTCCATGTATTTTTTGACAATAGTCCTAGCATGGCACAATTTTGCCCCTGGATAGCAAGCTATCTGGGTGTCTGAATGGGGTTTCACATTTATACGGCTTAGATTTGAGGAGCCAAGGATCAAGATTTTTTTCGTCAAGACAGGGAGTCGCCATTCATGTTTGTGGTCTACCTCATACCGAAATTTCCAGAAAGAATTAGCTTCTAAGTGTGTAGTTTTCTTGAGTTTATTTTGATGATTGATGCTGTTTCTACACGGTGTAGGGGTGAAATTTGGTTGAGGTAGTTTGGCCACTGGCACTGGGGTACTGACACCCTTTTGAGTCAAAGGTGTTGATCTGGTCCTTAGACCAGATTTTCTGTCATCCTTTGCTCTCTGTGGAAGGGGAGGTAATTCATCTGAAGACAGTGGAGGCGGGGTATCTGGTAGAGGTATCTTACTAGGATCCACAGGAGTTGATTTGGTCCTTGGACCAGATTTCTGATTAGCATCGACTCTCCGTGGAAGGGGAGGGAACTCCTCTGGAGACAAGGGTGGTGGGGAGTCAGGTAGAGGAATCTGAAGAGGGTCCACAGGAGAGTCTAATAGGAATATCGGTGATGGCCGAGTATCCGTTCTCTTCACTGGTGGGGGGCTATCGGTCGGTGACCTGAGCCGTTTCCTGAGTTCTGAAGGTGGTGGAATGACTGGTACGGTCTCGGATGACCTTGCAGTAGGGGTGGTAACTTGGCAATTTTGCGCTTTCTGTTGAAAGTGTGGGTCGAAAGGCCTAATAAATTGATAGAATGCTTCGATTGATTTGACGTGAAGTTTTTTGCCATAGTTGGCTTTTGCCCATCTAATGGCAGTTGATTTTGCCTTACCTAAATTAAGGTTTGGCGCGGTCTGAGCTATGATAATTTCGGACATGATGGTGCCTAAACTGAAATTGTAATGGTCTATCATAGCTCGAATGATGGAATTTGCCCAAACAAAGTTAACTTTCTTGATGTCACTTACTACCTCTATATTTGGCATAGCTGGCTTAATGAAATGGCAGAGTTCGCTCACCTTCCTGCTCAGACCGGTTGGCAGGGTGTTGGAGCCCAAATTGCTGGTTAGGACACCTATGTGGTGAAAACATTGTATTATCATATAATAGCACTTGACTAGTCGAGCCTGGGGAGGAGACGGACTGCTGTCCTCATGGTTGACATTCCGTCTCTTGCCCTTGCTCGTTCTAGCCATGGTGATATTATGCTCTAATAAATGATCAAAAACCAACAAATTTAGCAACAACTGGGCCAGTCAACAAATCTAAGCAAGGGAGATAATCAAGCTCTAACCAACAATTGTCTAGTTTAAATTAGAGGGCTGATCTAAAAATTAAAACCTGAAATTTGAGTGATGAATAATTAAATCTACAAGCCTACATAGAACCACAAGCCTACTAAGTTTACAAGCCTACACAATTTAACTATACCTGAAATGGAAGATGAAGGATTAGTAGCATTTTAATATTTAAACATACTATCAATACAATAATAGCAATTAATATATAACTCACAATTTTATGATACCGTCGTGCTTGGCTGACCGGTTTCGGTTAAGAATAACCTTCTTCAGAGCCTTGAGAACAAATCTGTCCTTCCATCATAATTCCTGTCTATTTATTAGGGTGGCTGGCTTTAGGGGATTGTCTTCGAAAATTACTCAATTGCTTTGAAGTTAGCTAACTTATTTTCAATAAAGATTCAGGCCACCATAGGTGCTAGATTCAATTGTGTTATGCCCTTTGCTATTGATTGAGCTCTAGGGTTTCCGAGTGAGGTTTGGGTGTCACTTGCTTGATTGAGAAGTCATTGATCAAAGGATCAAACCTAGGCCATTAATTCAGTGAATTGTTTTCTATTCTTCAAAGGCGCCAGATTGGTATTGTTTTCAATGTTTGATTTATTCAGCTAGAACTAAGCTTTAAACTGGGAATGATTTTGTCAATTTTATTAAGAATTTCTTTTTTAATTTTAATACTGAAAATTCTTTAAAAACTAATTTTGAGTATTGTGCTGCTGAATGTATTTTGTTGTTTCTCACAGCAATAAAACTTTCAGTAAACCTAATTTCAAAATCTTTCCCCAAACTGGGGAAAATTGGAGGGAAGGACGGGAAAGAGGAGAGGGAATGAAGGGCTGAAAGAAGGAGGAGTGGAGTGAAGGAAGGAGGAGTCTGATCCATCAATCCATTCACCAATCCACCCATCCATCCAGAACCATCCATCAGTCAGACATTCCATTCATCCAGACCCTCCATCCATCCATCCCTCCATCCCTCCATCCCTCTATCCATCCATCAAGACCATCTGTCCTTCCATCCATCCATTCATCCATCCATACCACCCATTCACCCACCCATACCACCCACCCATCCATCCAGAACCATCCATACATCCAGATCCTACATCCATCCCTCCATCCATCCATTCAGACCACCTGCCCTTCCATCCTTCCATCGTTCCTTCCATCCATCCATCCTTCCTTCCATCCACCAACCCACCCACCCATCCATCCATCCATTCATCTTTCCATCCCTAACCATCCATCCATCAGTCAGACCATCCATCCATCCAGATCCTCTATTCCCACATCCATCCATCCAGACCACCTGTCCTTCCATCCATCACTCCATCCATTCATCCATCCATCCAGCCACCCACCCACCCAGCCACCCACCCATCCATCCAGAACCATCCATACCATCCATCCATCCAGCCAGCAGTCAGACCATCCATCCATCCAGATCCTCCATCCATCTCTCCATCCATCCATCCAGACCACCTGTCCTTCCATCCATCCATCCATCCATCCAACTCCCAATTACAAAACCACAATTTGAGAAGACAGACCATATTGATTGATGAGTGGAATGACAGATTTGCCCGACGGTATAGATAGGTGCACATAATTAGTTGGTTAGTAAGTCAATAAAATAATAGAACTGGCACTGGCTGGTAGGTAGTAATATGGTTAAGGCGCTGGCTCAGAATTTTCAAAAAATTGAAAATATTTTTTATTTATTTTATTGCCTGAGATTTGTTATTTTTGTTTTCTAGAGGCGAGATGGCCTTATAAATATTGGACAACATTAAGATGATGATGTTTATCCAGTTAATTTCGATTTTACCAATATGTCACGTAGATTTGGATTTTTCCTAAATGCTATTACTGGGCGCAAATTGAGAGGCTGTCTTAGATTATTCTGTAATTTATGATATTCATCTTTCAAAATTTCGGCAATTTCTACATTTTTTCGATTATATGTCAGAGTGAATGGAATTATTTCACGCTGATCAGCAAGACCGGGGTCCACATTTATGCCCCTCGGCCATTCTGTTTCTAATTGCTTAATCCAAAATGATTCTCTAAGTTTCCTTAGAAATGGTGGGAGTGTAGTGTAGGTTCAGAAAGTACATATATACAATTGGAAATGCACCAGAGAGATCCACTGCCAGTAGAGGGCAATGCCAGCGCTCCGACGTAACATCCATGCAGTGCTGCGCTAATGCGTTTAACTGGGGGATACGATGTGTCAGACTGGTCCCCCGCCGCAGAAGAACCGCGCCAGGCCGGGACTCCTCACTAGTTCCGAGATCCACAAGGTGCGGTGCGGCGTGATGGCGCGGGAAATGAAGCGAGGAATAATCCATACACTCACGCACTAGTATAACGGTTGCCGCTTGTGGGCTTATTTAAAATAGCTGTCAATTTAACTGTTCTCACCAGTGCATATACGTGCATAATCACCACCCCACCTCGCCACTCCGCGTCACCAAGTCGAACCACATCCTGTGGGTCTCTGTCTTTACAGGCTCTGTTTTGTTATTTAGCACTTGGTGCCAGCCAGCGGCAGCCCTCCAGGTGCCCAGTGTAACACTTCGGCCCAAAACAGGCGCACGATAACGTCCGACGCCAGCCACTGCCCTAGATATTGGCCAGCGTCGGGCGTCCAGCCACGCCCACCGAACGCCACAATATACGTGGAGGCAGCCGAGACATCGAATATAATACACCTTCCATGTACACAAACATTATCTTTTGTACAGCAGCCATAGTAATGGTCATTATCATTCGCCACTGCATGTGATAACTTTAGTCTGCATTTACATAAATGTACCTTCGTTGTGTCTAGCAAACACAGCTATTAAGAAATATACCAACATTCGTGTACATGAATAGTCATCACATGAATAATCCCTACCATTCAGGTACGCCAATATTTATATGAACAAATGCTGCCTTTCAGGTCCATCTCATATTCAAGATACCATATAGGTACAGTTTATATTACATCTATCTGCCATGATTTACTGTACTGTGTAACACAGCGTATGCTTAGAATAGGAATTCTATGTCTTGGCTGCCTCATCATTGTCAATAAGTTCCTGCTGAAATTCCATATTCTTACTGTATCATTGAATTAAATTTAGTGTAATATTTCATGGCAATTAGTACATTTCACAAAAAAAATTCCTAATAACCAGAGAAGACACGAGAATGTTACATACGTCATCGCTGCCAGGCAACACAAGTTGGTCACCAGTCGCAAAGAAGACAGTGATGTGGGCTTAGTAATAGTTCCCTATCATGGCATAGATCGTCTGGTCTTTATAGTAATAATAATCAAATGGTTCGAAGGAATGAACAGTCAGTCTTGGTAGCAGTTCTATTTACCGTGGCGAATCCCATAGTGTTGACATTCATAAAAGCGTGAAACTCGATATGCAAGAAACCCTGGACGGGCCATTACGTTAACATGAACATGAATAGACTGACGATCAATTAATATATCATATGCTCATGCATTGTGTCAGATTCATTCACGAGCAGCGTGGTTGCCTCACCAGATACAGCACTATTTCTCTGTCTTCTTCATCATTTCATAAGTCCATTTCATCAGTCAATCGTACGCCGTCACAATCAACTAAGTGACGTTTTCGTCCTAATCATTACGTCATGAATGACTAAATTGTGTCCGTCTTAAACGCTCAATAGTCCACCGGGCTGTGTGAGATGCATTCTCTTACTATTTACTAAACATGTTTCATATTTTGAAACTAATTTGACCCTCAGTGGCTACGACACATCTAGCAGATTGGCAGCAAGATATTCTGTTCTGAAGGATGCTGAACTATCAGGAGCAAACTTACTTGGAGACATTGGTAAAAGCGAGCTATCACCTGTTAATTCTGTGGAGGTACTACTTTTAATCAACCTCGGTTGCGTGCAGCATTGGACGGAGACTATTACAAACCCTTAAAACAAATATAATCTGTGAATTTTTTTAATTTCGTTATTGCGATTGGTTACAAAGAACAATACATGGTAGATGCTTGCCTCCAGACTATATTGCAGGTGTGACTGGCTGTTTGCGCGATATTTACTAATATTGTTACTGATTGACACCGAATTGCCGCCGAATGCAGAGTTGCTGTGATCTGCTCCCTACTTTCTATAAGGGACACTTTATGTAGTTTGATTATTTTCCACAACAGACCACCGGTCCTTGAGTGTAGAGTGATACAATTATTATTGGCGGGTGACTAGGAAAACATATGTATGTACAGACTCACACGCACGTGCATGCACGCACGCACGCACGCACGCACGCACGCACGCACGCGCGCACGCACGCACGCACACATGCACACACATGCACATACACGGGCAAGCGCGTGCAGGCACACACACGCAGCCCCACCCCACCACCACCACCACCCACCGTCAAACACGCACGCACACACACAACACACTCACATTCACTTACATAAATGATTGCATATACATTTATAGATATATATGTAAATATATAATCATTGTAAATAATATATACTATAAACATCAATGTAAATATATAAACTTATATGTTGAATATTTTGAAACGAATGTCTATTCTCCGTGCGTCATCCTCAATTGTGTGAATCCTGTGTTGTTGATAAACTAATAACCTAATAGCTATTGAATGTTTCAAACTAATTTGACTGGTGACCTGCTCAATTTATTCTTCTTATACTATATAGTGTACACATTGTATGCATGTTTGCATGTATGTATGATTTTTGTATTCTTATTTCCGTGATAAATCTAATTGCTGATGAGTATTTTGAAACTAATATGATTGTTGAAAGTGTTACCTTTATTTCATCGTGCCATCTTAAAGGGTATGAACTTTCTTGACCTGTATAAAGAGGCCACTACAGACGTGTAGTTTCATCGTGTAAGTCAGTGTCCAGTGGACATGCAAATGTCTATTCAGACACAAGATGGCATGCCCTTAAAATGGAGATTTAAAGAGAATGTTTGTAATAATACGCATTACTGAGTAGATCAGAAAGGCGGACATACGCAGTTGCTTATTTTGAATCAAATTACACATTGTGAACTTGGGACATAGGAATGCTTTTCTAACTGGATCGTTCACGTCCTTAATGTGGTTCTGGTGTGTAGGTGGGATTCTGCTTCTGCGTCACAGAAAGAATGCTTTAATATATATGCTCCCATATTTTCTTGTGGTTTGTGACAGTTTAAAATAAACATATATTGCAGGACATGATTGACTATAGTATATCAATGTTTTAACAGACCATGCCATTTTACCTGATCAGTGAAGATGTTTACGGTTGGGGCGTGTGTGCTATTGTGCTGTGCCCACGCGGCTATCCATTAGTCATCGGTCTGCACTCTCTTTGCTAAATGATAGACGGGCATTGCAGTGCCGAACTCTCGATCAACAGAGTGAGAAATGGCTACATCAACGCAAGTTCACAATCCAAACAAATCTAAAAAATACTACCGATATAATTATTGCGAACAGCGTGCTATTTTCCAAGGTTGTATTTAATGTGTATAAAACTACGGACGTAGAAAGACAAATTAATTCCTTGCACGCATAAAGCATTCTCATTTTAAGTGGGCGAGGTTCCCAGTCGGGTTTCATACATTTGTGTCCATCATTATTTTCATCGCTTGTAAAGATGTTCTATTAAGGGTAACGACCAATGGTTGTGGCCTTCCAATCCGATGTTAAAAGCATGCTCAATTTGCTTTAAGTTGTGTTTCTATCCGTTTTGATATTGATGGTGTGTAACCCGCACTTAGGTTCGGACGATGACAGGCCTCAAGATAAATACGAACCCACGAGAGCCCACAGTCAATGAAACATTTCAATAACGCGGATCAATATTCCGTTAAAATATCACAAACCATAGACATATAGTTAGAAGCAAGTTTTTCTTTATCCGGTTCAATCGCGCGTGCACATTGGGCCGCGCTTAGAAATGGACGCGGCATAGCTAGAAATGAATCCGTCTACTGTACGTAATCTACAATAATAAACACAACCATCATCAAACATGATCTAGGACCATAAACAGCAATCTATTACAGTAATGCGATTATAGAACGCTTTCATACAATGCTATTATAACCATACGGTGATGAACTACCTGGAGCTACGGAGATGATGCTGAAAACATGAGTGCGTAGCTTATTACAGATGGAACAGAAAACATCATAGCGGAATATAATAGCAAGTTATTTCCGGAAGCAGGATCAGATGAAACAATCAATTGAAGACAAATGAGACATAATCGTAATCGTAATCGCGCATTAACCCTTTCAGGACGAAGTCAGCTTGGGGATGTCCATTTGTATGACAAGAGAATAACATTTTCGAGAATGTGCCAGCAGAATGACTGGATAGCTAACTGAGCCAGTCACGTCAGTGGTAAATTTGCACAAATAGTCTTCTCATGGCGTAAACACTGGCATTCAATAGGCAACTACTTTGATTTTCTTGACATGGTTTGGCTATTTGTACGGGTTAAATAGATGCCAATAAACTCACAACGCATTTAAAATAGAGACACCACAGCTGTAATAAGCTACCCACCACTCATGTTTTCAGCAGCATGAATCATTGAGCGCGTGGGCCACGTGAGCAACCTGGTAGTATGGTAGGTTTATTTCGCCACGTCAAAGGAATCACCTCCTAGCTTGAAATATAAAACCAATCCACCGAGCACGAGTTGCAACATGTTGCTAGTGATATCATTTGAACCATGCATTCCCAGAATCGTAATTTTACAACGGGAATACATGTATGCTGTTGAGTATTTTGATACTGATTTGACAGGAAGCCAGTCAAGTTAGTTTCAAAATACAAAACGTAATATTTAATTATAAAATCTCAATGATTTTGGTGTTTCGGCCTTTCACGTTCAAAGGGTTAATGTCTGCATATATAGTGGACACCACTCTAGTGCACCTACCAAGAACAATGACATGAATGATGACGGCATCACGGTATCTCCGGGGTGGGGAGGGGGTGAGGGTGGATGGGGTTGGGTGGGCACTGAGAAGTGGATAAGAACATAACCGTGGATTCTATGGTACAGGGACATGACCACCAGGACTGATGGATGGACACACCAACACGAATGGGCGGGCATAGAGACACACGCTCACACTGACGCATCGGAATCAAGAACGCACACATGAACGCACGACTATGGCTGATTACTATATTTTCCATTAGCTTAGAGATATAAGTCTGTATTTTTTGGCTTTATATTTCTGGCCTTTCTTATAGATGTGGCTCACGTTGACAGTGCGCCACTTATCTGGAAGTTCTCTAGAGATAAACACTCTTTTGAAGATTATGGTTATTATCGCCGTTATCTCTTGGACTAGCTCCGTGATGGTGCTTCTCGATTCCATTTTGAGTAATATACAGGTTATTTATTGCTGGGTAGCTTCTCTTCATACTACAGCTTGATTGAAATTCGTCTTTGCTGAAATGACACTTTCTCGAGAATGCTGAATGGAACTGCTTTTTTAGGAAATCAGCTTTGTCTATAGGTTCTTGATATAACCAGCCATCGTGCTTAACAGTGGGTGGTGGGAGGGGGTGGGGGGTGGTGGTGGTGATGCCACTATTACTTGGTGGATGACGTGGCCATGTGCTGTTGATGCTCCTTATGGTGATCTGGTATAACAACTACAGCTCAAATACATGTATACGACTGTCAATTCCACTATATTATGTTAGTGCTACGAAGGTATTTAAACCGATATTTCTGATCCCTGACGCCTGAAATGATATCTCTGGCTTTCCTCAGCAACAATGTTACAGGCGACGCTACACAATCAGTAACTAAAGGGCGTGTCAAATTTAAACCAGGCAAACCATATGCAACAGCCGGTGCCAGATTTATGGTTCGTGTTTCATACTCTAAATCTGGATGATTCGTTCCTCAGAAAAGATGTCGTTAATTCACATCCATTTTTCGCTGTTAGTCAAGAATAAGAAGCATTGTGTACATCATAGTCCTATGGGTGATAGTCTTACTGATAACCCATAGGCTATTAATGGGAATTGGTTACCTATTCTGAAGAAAGGCCCCAGTGACAGTTTTGAGAGGGTATTTTAGAAACGCAGTTATCATACATTTTCCACATGTTTACGTAAATTGCACATTTATATTCTCAGAAATGTGTAGCTGATCTAATTTAGACTGATGAATGTATGTTGTTCCAGTATTTGTGAAGCCAATCATTGTCTAGAACCTTGGTAGTGCTAATGTTTATGAAACGTGCAGCAAACTCGTCGTACTTAATATTTGAATGCTATTTCCTTTGTATAGACTGGATATAAATTATCAGCGAGGTCTGTGGATGTTAATGTGCTAAGTAATGGCGAGTGAGGACAAAGGACACCAGCAAATCAATATGTCTCAAGGCATCCACCAATGTCATTGCAATGCTTTACGATTTGTGAAGTCATTAGTTGTTGAACGGAGCAATGGAGACACGAAAGCATTGCCAGACAATCTATAATACACAAACACAAAAGCGGACGCAGACAGTGCCGAATAAAGCGACATTGTAATTATAATCATAGAAAATGAATTTCCAAGTATCGAGTTAAAACGTAGAAATAATGTGAACGACGGTATTGCCATGGGACGCGTACTTAAGAGAGTATGCACTTACCTAATTAAGGTGCATTTTCTTTGCACTATTTACGTTGCAATACTCATCATTTATTATATTTCTATTCTTGGTGGTGGAAGCTGTTCTCGTATCTTGAATATGATCAGACAGTTAATTAATATCGAAGGAAGATTGATTGTTTCAAATGTCGTCACAATTTACACTGCCGATCTCTCTCTCTCTCTCTCTCTCTCTCTCTCTCTCTCTCTCTCTCTCTCTCTCTCTCTCTCTCTGACAAATGCAAATATTCAACAACTTATCTGTATCTGTATTCAGGTTCCACAGTTTCAGATGAAATCCAACACTGGCAATAGGTAGGCTGGGCTTAGATAGAAACGGTGGGGTATATGTAGACATGCATCCTTAATTGCAAATGACAGCATAAAACCAAAATGCCCATGTCTCGGACAACGTGTACATAAAAGAGCTGAATAGCCGTTTATGATTTATTCCTGACAGATAGAGAAAGCCATACCTCATCCAAACACATAAGCCACTGGCGTACAGACAGGTTACTAAACAGTTCCTAGTTCATAGCATAGTGTGTGACTCATGAACTATCACCCGTGATGCTAGACGTATTGCTGGTGCGCCTATAGCTCAGCCAGTGATGATACATCGAATTTACTCAGGTGTCGAAATATTTGCCTGTCTCCCAGAATACTGGACAAGCTGACCTGATAATCTGTGCATTGCCACCATCAGCTTTATTCATATACGATCTGAAACAAATTGCCAACTAAGACAAATTTGGAAAGATAATTGAGCAATTATTTAGTTCGGTAAATACGGGTGTTCAGAGTTAGCGCGCGGTGGTCTATAAGTGATGTGCGTGGCCATATATCATAAATGAGGAAGCATGTATGTACAACGCCACAGGGGATGTAACAAACTTACACGAACTTACATCTTAGCTTCATTTATGTTTGACTACCATTCATTTATCAACACTGCTTGATTGTGTGTTTCTCAACTAAGACGTTAACTGTGTTGTGTCCAAAGATAATACATTTTAACATAATTAGTACCTCCACCGTTATAATTATATTTTCAATCCCTAAAAGTTTGTGTAAAATATATGTCTGTGGAAAGTCATACCGGTTGAGCTGCAATATGAATTGCTATATCAATATTATCGCTATGCCAGTATTGCTTGATGGGAGATAAGTGGGGGTGCGTTGTATGTATGAATCGACGCGTGAAATGAAGTGCCACATTTTGGCATAGGCAAAATGATAGGGTTAGATATAGCAGTACGGGCGTATACATCTTATTAATTGCTGCGCTATGGCGACCGTGGCTGTGTACACCTACCCAGCCCAGCCCATCCTGATCATCTGATATATGGATAAGATACCAATAACATCTATCTGCATGCAGCACTGTGCCCCAGAAATTATTGTCTGCTGTCAGTAAATCAACAGTTATATGGCCAGCTTGTGTTTGAACTCGATCTAAACGTCTATGGTGGATGATTTATAATATCTATGTCTCGTGAAGAATCTCGTTCAATGGAACTAATAGCTTAAGATCAGTTATGCACATTCTTACGTCTTCTCCAATCTTCCTCTATTTCATGGAGCAGTGAATCACATTTTATGACATTACAATGACACGCATAGCCAAGTTGCCTGAAACAAGCATAGCATCTGGAAAGCCTACAGTTGTGTTGTAGCATACGTGGCAAAGCATTATTGAGATCAATACGTTCGAATGATCCTAATTAGTTTGCTGTAACAATTCGCAGTTACATAGTGCAACGACCTGTGCCATATCCATTCCTGTTGCGCGAGTTGTCTATAATGCAAAATGTGAATGGGAGATAGTTGCAACATAGGTTGCTTTGTGAGAAAAATCAAAAACCTTTAGAGGCAGACGGACACTCGGGTGGTTTCATCGACCGACCGACAGACCGACCGACCAACTGCTTTCCCGGCTGAGCGACCAACCAAATGATCAACTGATCGACCAAAAAACCGATCAACTAAAAAACTGACCAACCAATAAACTGACTGACCAATTAACCAACTGACTAAACAAGCAACTAACCGAGCGACCGACCATCTGACCGACCGATAAAAGGTACAACTAATCGACTGACTGACCACCCGTCCGACTGACTGGCCTACTGACGGACAGACCCCCCATCCGACCCACCGTTCGACCAAAATGATTGCACGGCTGACTGACTAACCGATCGACCAACCGACTAACCGACGGATTAACATATCAACTGACTGGCGAACCCATAAACTGACTGACCCCGGGCCAACTGACCAACAAACTGACTGACCTACCGAATGCCTGCCTGATCCCCAAACCGACCAAGCAACTGGCTAGCTGGATGGCTGCCTACTCGCGTGCCTGCTTGCCTGCCTGCCTGCCTGACTGACTGACTGTCTCACTGACTGCCTGACTGACTGACTGACTCAGAGCCTGCCCGACTTATTGAGTCATCAAATGAATGACCTACTGATACACTGATCAGCTGACTGACCAAGTGACTGACTGATCAACCAAACAACCGACTGCCCAACTGACTGGCTGACTGGTTTACAAATCGACAGACCTGACAGTCTGAAGATACACCATCTGAATGTCGCAACACGATTAATGTGCTTGGGCATATATGAACTTAGTATATGTAGTAAAACATGCACTAATAAGAGCACCGTATGTACCGAATGCACTACCCCGACTATGCGTGTCCTAGCTGGATGTTTTGCAAGTAATTTGACTCTGAGCAGTAACTGCCAATGACATTAACAGGTTGGAAGGTTACTACCGGACGTTTGCTACTTCCCTGTCGAACCTAGTTATGTTACCTATGTCATTTGATTATACCGTCAGACCCGTTATTTGCTCTGATACAGCAAAGCAAGTACATTATCAGACTCATCATTTGCACTGATATAGCAAAGCAAGTACATGATCAGACCCATCATTTGCTCTGATATAGCAAAGCAAGTACATTATCGACTATCTAGTCGAAAATGGCATTTAATATATTTACGGACAATCGTCGTTACTAGGAAACAATACAAATGAGAATCGATACTAGGAGATGGCACTGCCCATCCGTGCTGTTATGCACGTCTTTTCAACATGTTCTTACCTCCCTTAAACAATAATTCCAATTAAATTTGCTCCAGCTTGTAGAATCTGACACCAACCTTTCGATACGTATTTTCGGACAGATCTGTCTAGTTGTTAAATATGCGCAATGAGCTATCATTGTGACATAGACGTCTTTGTCAGAAATGTAAAAGAATTTGACGGACAGCGACAGACATACACTCTGACAACCAGGCTTCAACCAGACGTCAGCAAATCAATCCCGCTGCATTGTTGTGAGTTCTTGACTGAACACAAGATAAGGATTGTGTCCTTACAGAACCCCTATTTGCGTCCAAATACGGAACATATCTGCCTATATGGCTGGGCCTTGGAAATGACAACAAATATGTATGCATGCTACGGTTCATGACCATACACTGTTAATGCCAGGGACGTCACGCTGCCGCGGCTATGGTCTATGGACCATCCACTTTCATGGAAGCAGCAATATTAGTTTAGGATGCCGAAAGCGGAACTCTAAGATATTCTTTGATATTGCAAGGATCGGTCAATTGACGGAAGCATTGCGTCTTATTGATTCTTTGAATGAGTCGCGCCGACATTTACTAACTCGCATGCACACAGCTGATAAGAGCTTGTATTTAAGCAAGCACAGTCAAATATTGAGACAGATGCACACTTGACAAACATTAGCTAGAGCTTTGGACAATCAGTTGCTTGCCTATTAATGAAGCCACATAAATGTAGCATTCTTAAATATATGTCTCTGAGACGTTCCATGATGTCCAAACTAACCCCGCACCTATTTGTTACGATATGGAAAACATATATTACTTTTTAAAACACAAAATGCATGTAACCTAGTGTTCCTGTTTGCCAACAAATATGTACACAGTCTCCAGCTAGAGGGCACGTGTTTGAAGCAACGCGAGATGCGAAAGAAAATGGGAAATCAAACAAATAGATGGAAAATCTGTGACACATGGACATATATAAAGTATTGAGTTGTATGTTATTGTCATAAGCTCATTTTTCATTGCCTAATTCGGAGTAACTAATGTGTGTGTACTATACCAGGTAGTATACTTCGATATTTTTCTGCTGTGTAGTTCTAGCTTGGCCATTATACACAGGACGACCTGGCAGAGAGGTAGAGAAAATGACGACGGTAACGCTACTCGGTGTCGAGTGAACGAAAATGGTAACTATCAGTTACCCGGATGGTTAAAATGATGTTGTTATACGCTCTGCCATTCGCTAGTTTAACTATAGAGCACGATGATGATCCTTAAGTGGCATGCTGCCGGGGATCTTATAAACCAGCTCACGGCAGAATTTAACTATGAAAGATCGGCAGAGATTGAGAGATGGCATTGCGTTCACATAGGGTAGCATATGGCGATTTATCGGAAGAGGAAGTACCGATCTAGAGTGATTAAATTGGCAAAATAACTAGCACATATATGTCCTGTGATAACTTTGACCTGGGCGTTCTTTCATTAGTAGAATGCACGATCACATTGTGAGAGAAAAAGCAATATTTATATAGTTACCCATCCGCACCATAGAAAAATGATATCTCTGCATGGCTCTGTCTAGTCACGTTAAGGTAGAGTCGTCCTTGTTGCGTAATTCAAATATGTATTTGGTATTTAACATGAATCCTGAATTTATGTTCTTTTTTCATCCGGGCAGAGTTAATTATAAAATATTTCGCCTCGCTGTTAGACTCGCTGTTAGACTGGCGAGCACGCATCATGGCCGCATAGCCCCATGGGGCTGCCCAGCTCCGGCGCGGAGAGAGAGACGTGCATGTAAGTCTATCTCGTTGTCATCTTGCAGATTTCGGATTCTATATCTTTCGATTCTGTTTTTCGCTACTATCTCCGGCAAGACTATGATGTTGCGGATGCTGCGACAACCGATCTTTCCAAAGAGGAAGTAGCGTGATTACCAGCTCGCCTCGTCATAAGATGATTATGACGATATTTGTACTTGGTAATCTGGGCCTGATCTGATTACAGAAGATGTCGGTAAGCTACGGTGGTTTCCCGTAGGTGCCAGAGTAAACATTATTTAAAACACGAACTCGTGCCTTGAGGTAAAGTATCAAGGTGATAGCTTTATTCTCCTAATTCTAACTATGTACTTTTACGTGAAAGTGACTTATACTGTCACAACAGAATTTATAAAAACAAACTTATTTATTTGATTCAGTATTCTATGTAGTTAATTAGAAATACGATTACTGGTTCTTTACTTAAATAATGTTACGTTTCGCGACTAGCTAAACAATTTTTTCGAATACTGTTCTTGGCTACTTAAAACCATTCATCAAGAACTTATTTGAATTTCGACAAAAATCAGTTCCACAGAACTATATGGATTCGAGGCTAGGTTTACTTCAACGCACTGTTGTTCGGACTCGGACTCCCGATTAAAGTTAAAGTCCCCTTTATATACTATCTTAGTTTTCGTTCTCCCATTTTAGAATTCCGGATGGCTTCTTCATCCGGACGACGACCTGTCTAGAATGACGGATGCTTGTTCATACCAAGGCTTGCTGGTGGACCGGCACGCCTCTTGACTCATATCTTTTTGATAGTAATTTCCGATTTGTGTAGGCGACAGTCGGCCCTTGTAGAATGCTAGACAATCGACCACTTGTAGAATGCTAGAGTTATCGGCACTCAAGTTACCATTTCTCTTAGCCTACAGGACACCATGTAACTAACTACATCCGTTTGTCATATCTAACCCCTTGGTTGACTCCTGCCTGGCGCCCCGGCCTGGCGCCAGCCATTATCCGGCACAAGTATCCCTTTTGCGCTCGGTTTAGATTCAGTTTCGATTTCAGTTTCGACAAAATTACCACCCACAAACTTGACTCTATAGAAATATAGAAACTCGGTCACATTATCACGGTCCTATGGTAAGTCGGTCGTCGCCACTTTACTACGTCATTCTATGAGTCATTCAGTCTGTGCTACTTACACTCTGTCCGTAGCACCATACCGACGCTCTTGCTTGAATATTTAGAAAACTATTGGTCGTAACTTCTGCTGAATACTATAAAAGGTCATGCCGCCGTTGCAGCAATAACTTTCACCTTTCAACCACCGACGGACTCCATCAGCTCACTGCCCTAAGTATTAGTCTATTCTATTCCAATTTCAGAAACATTCTGCAATTGAATTGCTGTGCTCCAAATATTCTTCTTGTCTTCGATGCTACTGCCTTGCGAATGTTTATATTATAGCGGTTGTTACTGAGTTAAACCATGCATTTCTAACGATTTTAATAAGGTCTGCATTAATGCGTGTGCGCGACCTTCAATTGAGGAATACAGTTTATCCATCAATCGTATAACGTCATAATCAACTGTGTCCCGTGTAGGTTGACGTCATAATCAATACCGTCATGAATGACTCGATTTAGTCCGTTTTAAATACGTAATATTCCCCCAGATTGTACGAATTGTATGCCATTACTATTTAATAAACATGCTGTTGAATATCTTGAAACTAATTTGACTTGTCGCTGTTGCTGCCATTTGCAGCATCAAACACCAGTCAAATTGGTTTTGAAATATTCAGCAGCTTACCTGTATAGCGTTCTGGAAACTGAGTGTCAGAGAGTGCAGGGATCGGTCGATCCCAACACGGGCAAATATGGCTGGAACTATGCTAGGGTTTCGCGGGCATGGTGATAACTGGATTCCCCCACCACTACGTAGGAGCGCATTACTGAATCTTGCCATAATTACCATAGACAGTGCGTGTTCCTATATAGATAGAGAATTCCACTTTGTGCATGAAACGCCCGCACTGACACATAGGTTCCATCAAGGCACCATTTTAATCAATAACCGGAGCTGCGTGAAGCCTCAATCGGGAGATCTGGTCGCACATAGACGGATTAATATTCTTGGTCTGTAGAAAGATGTCAAGGACGAGTGTGGCCGGGCTTGGTAAATAAAAAAGGTTACTTCTAATTATATGAAATGTGATATTTCAAAAACATTTATCTGAAGCATTCACATGTTTCGTTGATTGTGCGCTCCAGTGGTAAGCGCTTCTCGCTGATTGTGGTAAGACATTGAAAACCTCACTATGCCTGAATGATATAGCGCATATCTTTACTCGCAGAATCAAGTCCTGCTATCCTATGTGTACTGCCGATGCAATAGTTCGGTAATTTAGCGAGATTTGAGCGTTTTGTTGCCTATACTCCGACCCCAGTGATTAGTATGCTAATTATTCTGTCCTTCAGTTTCCACCCGTTGCCTCTCATAAGGCATGGTATACCCGATGGTATACCCGATGAGTAAAATTTTCTTTAACGATGCAATGGGTTAAGGGGATATGATAGGATATACCGATAATTAAGTGTGTGCACGTTACGCCTCAGAATGACAACACACTATTCAGTCCACGTGAATCGCGTTGTTGAACACTTTGAAACTAATTTGACTGAGCACTGTTGCTGCCTAAATCGGGAACACGTTTCTCTCCAATGTATTTAAAGTCATTAAAACTCTTACCAGGAAAGTTAGTTACCTTGCAATTTTGATTCTAATAAGTATGTGGTTAAGCATTTAATTGCCGAGATGAGCCGCAGTTACATGATCTATAATTACATAATCTGATGAATTAGAAATACTGACATCCTTAACGCGTAATCGGCAAAGTAAGACATTGTCTTGCGGCGTCGGTGTGATTGAAGCATGTCTTGCCGCTTTCGTCGGTCGTTGGTTCGATTCCCTGTCAAATTGAATTAGAAAGAGGCAAACTAAACATAATACAGTAAATAAAAAAACTAAAGCATCTACATGTGACTAGCATCGTTGGGATACAGTTAGGAATAGAAACATAACTTAAAATCGAAGCTGTCAAAAGTTCAAGACAGCATACATGTATATATCTAAAAAAGCGACTATTGCGAATCAATAACATCCAACCAGACACAAACAATTCCTAAAGCATTTCTAGTGCATTCCAATCGCTTGTTGCATCTGCATATAGCGTGTGCGTGCCATTGCTGTGTGATTGGAAGCAGATGGCGAGTGATCGATCAAATACATTGTATGATCACATACACACGGCATATTTAAGGGCATAATCTTATCAACCGAATGAAAGATCGCCCACTCAAAATGAGCTCGAGTTCGCATTTACAAGGTACCCATTTGACCATTACTCTATTGTTGTCCATATTTACATTGCAGAACAGTTTGAAGAAATAATACGCCATTGCCAAAAAATATTAGTATTTTTAGATTTATATGGATTACAACTTTACTTAGATCCAACTTGTGCGATGGATAGTTCTCATGATCCACAATGTCATGGTAAAAGAAGATAGCTAGGCACTAGATGCCTTGTTGATGGGGAGATGCACATGCAGAGACGTAGTTACTAATCGTGTAGTTAACATTAGTAGCACGATCTGCCAAGGCATCTGTGGCCGACTGCCTAGCTGCGTTAACCGAATGTATCTACTTATTTTTTGTGATTATCATTTTCAAACTCTTCCAATATTAAAATTTATAATCCAGTCATTTAGTGCCATTTTCACATAATTAATGTCGAACAAATGTCGAATTATTATTTTAGATTCTATATTGTTGAAAAATCGTGTTTTCTAACGTGTTATCATCTTGTCTGACATGGTGGTGTACACTGATGTGTGTGTTGATGCGCGGTACTGTGCGGTAGTTGTGCTCTGACACCCCTTTTCCTCGTCTCTATTCAGAGAGCACTGTATTGCGAGGTGTGCACTGGTCAAATTCATCAGATAACAATGATAAACGATCATCTTGAAATCGGATGACAAGAAGCTATCATTGTCTTTTTTCCAACAAGGAATTATTCTCAGTAATTATTTCTGTCTTTACGGACATTGTAACTAATGATAAATGATGCCATTCCCTTCATGGGCCAATATGTCAACAGCGTATCGCATCGTGCACGCAATGAGTACTCTCTCAGCCAGTGATAACTTGACATGCTGAGTTAATGTTCCAGATTATCCATATCAACTTCAGCAAGTTTGTCATATCGAAAAATGTACAGATAATCTCTCCAATCCTATATTTGCAGACAACCATGCGATGAATACTTCATCATTCGGCCATATAGTGAATACATCAAGATTAACACCCACTGTCAAACATGGGAAAATGCTCTTTGTCTCTCTATTGCCAGTGTTCGTGTGTCTCAGTCGAGCAGTCTAGCTAAATCGGTGACAATATTGATTAGATCGTCAAGTCTTCATAATTGTAGTGTATTTTCATTTAAATAAAGAACAGACAACAACCCTTGTTTTACACGATTACAAGCTGTAACGATATCTGTGCTGATTTGATTGTGCCTTGTGGTAGATCGTCAGCGCGTGGAGATGACCTTTAAAACAGTACCTACATATTTACAAATAATAACCAGTTTCATTTGAATATCATCAGGGCTATTACTACCGCCACCGCCACCGCCACCGCCACCACATTCGCCGCCATCACTGCAACAAATCTCATTATTGCCACTGTCGTCGTCCGCGGAGTAGATGCGGTGACTGCGGCGACGGCGTCAGCGTCGGTGGCGAAGTTATACAGATACATATCTATATTTCTTTTAATTTGTTCCTGTATTTGTTCCTGTCCACGTTTCTTCCTTTCTCAATGCTGTCATCTATCAATAATACGCTTTCAGTTCTTTAATTATCTATCAATTCCTACTAATAGATTGGCATATAGTTGACATTGCCAATAGCCAGTTACACCCGATTTGATTTGATTACGCAATGCGGAATAATGCGATGCAATTCTGTGACATGATCTTTTAATTAACGAGGCAACCATGTACTCACATGGTGAACGAATACGGAGATCAGACATGACATGATTGTAGTGTATGTCGGTGTCTCCTGTATTAATCAACGCACTACGATGCACGTATATGCATGGATGCGCAATCGACTAATAGCAGTTTTATGCTTGTTTTTCCATTTCCATTTCTGCAAAATGATCAGAGTTCAAGGCACGTTTTCCTCGAGATTAATGTGTCATGAACACATGCTGTTGCGGGTTATAGCTGAAATATATTCCCGAAGATGTTGACAATCACATTGTCCATGCCCTGTGCGATTTACGCACGTAGCATTTCATTAACGTGAACAATACTCAATTCGAGAAGTACTTGTTACTTACCGCTAAATATGGCTGTGAAATTGCCACTCACTTATCGAGTTGTATTAATAAGATCTGCATTAACCATGCCACTGTTTCTTTCATTGTTCTTGAGAACGACAACAATGTATTCGTGTTTCAAAACTTCGTTGTATTCTATGGAGCAATTACAGGATTCTCATATCCAAGCATTCTAATATAGGCCTATAGCTTGTTAGAATATACACTTTGTGGTATGAAATTATCATGTACACGTTTCACAATGCAATGCACAGACATAGGATATGGTATGCTAAACAAACTAATATATTATGTGTTTAGGGAGGAAAATTGGAGTAGAACCGGGTTTCAAATCAAAACTCTAAAGTTACTCCACAGCAGTATCCACACATACATTTCACAGCGTCCTGATAACGTTCATGTAAATAATATGTGTGAGGAGTCTTCCCGCTGAGAATACATCGTGGATGCGCACCACAACATCAATTGCACATACTACTATAGCACGTTAAGTGTACTGGCGTATCGTCGAATGGGATTTCCTCTCCCACTATTGCAATATGGCTATATCCTATTCAACCTTGCTAACTTTACAGGACTAAATACTGTGAGATAGCTAACATGTTTACCAGAGACCAATTTTAGCACCTCATAGACAGGCGAAAGAAGAGTCTTAAAGATATGATGCAGCCTCGGTGTCATTATGTAGAGCATCACAATAAAATAAAATCTTGCTGTCCTCACTTCCATGATACAATCGGCTAAACGTCATGCAATCCTTACCACTATGATGTTAAAAGTGCATTAAATTAAAAGATGATCGGGTGTTCATCTTTTCAATAGATTTAGCATAAGGTATTGCTGACGAAGACAGCAACATCGTCCACCAAATTTTTTGAAAAATGTACCCCAGTTTCGTTGTTATTAACACAGTAACATAGACAATATTGGCATACACGTGGTAAGCGTTACGAGTGCATCGTCAGTGTTCAATATGCAATGGAGGAATCCAGTTTTGGCTATTCCGCGCCCATTCTGCTAATTACATATATTTAACGTTTCAATGTCTTTGGATAGCGAGATGGTGTGTTCTCATAGGTGTTGTTGACCTATATCATAATTGTGTATGCGGACAAACAGTGACCTTCGCCTTCCCAAGTATTAGACCTATCACATCACTATATTACTCATTATCCACGTTTATATCGAGCCATCGATCTTCAATAGTAAATACGTGCATTCCAAGGTTTCGTGATATAGTAATGAGGCTGCGAAAAATTAGATGA
Organism: Chaetoderma sp. LZ-2023a; assembly: GCA_034401795.1. Lineage (NCBI taxonomy): Eukaryota > Metazoa > Mollusca > Caudofoveata > Chaetodermatida > Chaetodermatidae > Chaetoderma > Chaetoderma sp. LZ-2023a. Next base: position 270,974,811 of record CM067369.1, on the reverse strand, counting down.
ATTCCTTTCAGGAAACCTTTTAAAATTGTAGTCTCGTTGCTAGATACTCAGTAATGACAACATCAAAGTGGCTTTTGTTTGGAGAGCAAATTGATTGGTCGCTATTCCCCCTATGCACAGTGGCATATCTCGGTAAACATGCTTTCTTTCAATACAGGCCCCCCCCCCCATCGTATTTTCCCGCGCAATTGCTCTGTTCCTTTGTCTAACACGATTGCAATTGGCAGACAGTAATGTAAGTTATTTCAATGAAGACGACAACTCATTTCGATAGCTTTTTATCCCCTTACATATAGCAATATTCCATACTTGTAGAAATTTTCATTCAGACATATACTTTTAAATGTACTATAGGAAAATGACACTCTCCAGTAGGATATAATACAGTATGTGATACTTCACAATTTCGTGGTATCGTCGAAAGATGTTGCTGGTTATTTGGCAACATCCCCTGTTTGTATCCCGTCACATCAAATCAATGTGTTTGCCTAATCAGTCATCGTGTAATTGTATTTCATCTACGGCCGACGAGTGAACCGGCCAATATTATGAACTGATGGAAGAAAGTCACGTGATCATTGTTGCAAAGGGGGGACTTTGGAAGACGACAATCACGCGGACAACGACAACCAAGTAAGCGATCACGACGACGACGATGCCAATGCTTTTGCTGCTGCTGATGACGACGACGACGACGACGACGACGACAACAACGACGACAACAACAACGACGTCAGTGACAGTGATGACGATGGCAGTGACGGTGATGGCGCCGACGTCGATGACACCCACAACGACGACGACGACGACGGCAACGGCAGTGACATCGATGACGATGACAGTGGCCATGATGTCGACGGTGACAAAGACAACGTGACGCTTCAGCTGATTCTGCTGTTGATGATATATGGTGATTAATATATAATATATATCTTCTTTTACTACAGGTGTTTTTCGTGACGAGTCACTCACGCGCCAGACATTGTCCGGACTAATAATATCTCTTAGGCAAACGTGAATGAAATCGATACGAATCCGAATATTATATGATAACCAAATAACTTGTATCCAAGCCCGACCAATAAACTCTATGCAATATCCGGTTATAAGATCTAATAAAGACTTCCAGCGAATGTATCATTCTTATTATGTCATTGTACACTTTAACACGCAATAAAACATGGATATAAAATGTCTTTCTGATTGCATTCGTTTGTACTTCGTCGGATATTGACGACGACAATACAGGATCATTATATCCGCTTACGAGGAGATGGATGGACTGGATATTCTGTACCAGTATGTGCTTGACATTCTTCATTAAGAGCAAGTAAGGTAGGCCATTGTGTAGACGGGTGTAGAGGAATAGGACATTATTTACAGGAATAAAGTTGGAAATAAAATATAAAGTAAGAGTACACATTTTATGAGTAAGAAAAACAGGAAGATTGAAAACAAACTCAGATATGGCAATGGAGGAATCCAGCTTAAGCAAATACTACGCCCATCTTTAGCTAAGCTCCCCCCTCCCCCTCCCCACACACAGTTCCCCCGTGTTGCGTTCGATCGATCTCTGAGCTCCCTGACTATCGATATCCAGAAAACTGTACAGGGCATCTGCTGAATATTTTGAAACTAATTTGGCTGGGTGCTGTGGCAGCAGAAGCTGCACCAAGTCAAATTAGTTTCAAAATATTCAACAGCACGTTTAATCAATGGTAAAGACAAATAAATCGTGCAACACACCTCATTCCGTCATCAATTAAGCATTCGTGACGAACCTAGTTATGTCATTCATGACGTAATTGAGTATGACGTCCTCCGACACGTGACACTGTTAATATGATGTCATATAAAGGATGAATAAACTGAAATGGTCCATTGTCCCATTGATCGATATGTTCCAGCATTGGGAGGAGAATGAGACGAACTGATGTTACATAATGCAATATGACATTTGAGGGTTAGACATGTTTTGACAACGGTTTGGCTATGATTAGTAACATGAGCTCCATAGAAAAACGGGCGACCTGCTATTGCTATAAACAGCCTCTCTGTGAAGTCGCTATAGAGGTAGCATACACATTGAGACGTGCTTAAATATCCTTCATAGAACGAGAATGAAGAGTATTTTATTCGATTTCTCATAGCTGAAAGAGGGCGATGGTGTAGGGGAGAATCTAACGCAGCATACGCAAACATGACTTTTATTATTGGCAAACATGTATACTGCCATGGAAGAGAATCTACTATCTGACAAGAACACTTTCTATTCATTTACTCGAGAAATATATTTTGATTCAAACAATTCACTTGCTTGTCTTTCATTCAATAATGGCACACTCATGTATTGTTATAAAATTGTAGTCATGTTTAAATCCTTCGAAGATTGACAACTGTCCTTGATACAACAATTTGAGGAGAAAGTGTAAGGGACAGTTGGAATTGTGTGCACTCATCGCTGCCTGTTAAATATAAATGAGCGATAGATTTAACAGAAGCTATGCAACTGGTGTGAGAGTCAGCATTTCAAACCCACTCCATCGTTTAATTTGAAGTACCAATTCTTTTATTACAGACTATTTATTGTGGGATGGTTTGCGATTTCAAGACATGTTTCCACTCCGTATCTGTAGCTTTAGACGAAACTTCGTAATTATATAATTCATACTGAGGAGTCAGCTGCAGAACGTGTAATGAAGGGGAAGAAATATGAAACCGGTATCGTTAATAACATGTCTGTACTTGCATCTGTTCCATCAAGATCGTCATCATCGTCACCGCCTTTTGCTGCAAGCCTTGTCAATACCACGCTACCTGGCACGATTCTACATCATGGTTCCTTTTAGAAATGTGCTTGCGTTGCTAAGATGCCACCAACTGTAACAGCTCTCGCTTTGTAGCTATCTCGCTAATCCATTGACCTTTGTAGATTGTCATATAGGGTTGAAGAACTCGGAACGTAAAGTGTGTCATAATACCATCACGAACTATGCCAGATTTTGTTTTATTTTGAACAACTCTCACACTCAAGTTTCATCAGAAATTCAGAAGACACAAATTGAACTGCTTGCTCATCATCTTCCTCTGTAAAACACAACGAATGGAGTTTGAACATTTTACCACCTAATTATCGTGTCATTTGAACTGTTAGATGACATTTCGACAACAAATATATGATTGGTTGAAATAGCTGATTGATGAATTCGAAACATATAAACCAACGCTTTCCAACAATGGCTATGTGATCCGGATCGTATTTGAATTCTTAATTCTATCCATGGATAGCATACGCTAAGTAAACAACCGACAGGAAGCTAACAAATTCGGTATACGCGTTCTACGCGTTCTTCTTGCACAGTCAAAGAAGATCCAATGGCTGCTCTAAGAAATCGAGGTCAAGAACAATGATGTCTATGATATTAGTTATGTCGCTAAACTCAATAACTAGACACCACATATTTTCGGATATTACGATATTTCTCCTTTATTGGAAACTGTCTGGCGCGGCTTCTACTCCTCCGCTATTACGCTCAAGAACTAATTACTTCACACATTAAAGTCGATGCAGTTACATGCTGAAAGAAGACACTTTTTCTGAGAATGTATCGCTAAGTCTGTGGACATGCATTTACAATCAACGTAATTGCACCAACTAACATCAGCATTCAAAATAGCATTTTCCATCGATTTTCTATGTCGTTCCGCCAGATGAATGTATAATTTACATAAAGATATTTCAATAATTCCTTACTATCTTCAGTGTAATGCAATTGCGCAATTGACATGATAGATAGTGCCACTGTCACCTTGCGCGTATTTAGTACTATGTGTCCACATGAACAGATCCGCCTCTGTAGTGATGGGTCTATATCCAGCTATGCTCCACACATTTCTAGATTAGATCATTCCACTTTGTATGCATGTTAGAATGGACCTTTTCATTTTTAGCTATGCCCCGCCCATCACTAGCTAAGCTCCACCCACACCTCCCCGTGCTATCAATTTCCTGAAACCTATACAGGGAAGCTGTTGAATATTTTGTGACTAATTTGACTGGGTGCTGTTGCTGCCTATGGCAGCAACACCGCCCAGCCAAATTAGTTTCAAAATATTCAACAGTATATGTATTAAATACTAAAAGCAAACAATTTGTACAACAACGCAAAGACCGTCTTCAAATATGCGTTCGTGACGTACTTATCGACGTCATTCATGAGGTCATTCACTATGATGTCATTGTACATATCACACAGTTCATTATGACGTCATATGATGGGTGGGTACTCTGGAAAGGTGAATTGACTTAGTCCTAGCATCTAATTTTAAGACAAATAAAAGCATGAACGCTGTTGGATATTTTGAAACCTGTTTGGGTAGGAGCCGTTACCCTCTATGATAAAGTAGTCAATATATATTGTTTATTAGAATCATGAAAACGTAATCTTTGAATTTAAATCTTATGAATAATTATCACAAACTATGATTTATTAAACACATAGTTGTAGGCCATTTCACTCTAAGTACATTGATTTATCTAAGTGGCCTCCGTGTAAATTACACGCAATTGATTTATTTCGCATGGGTATGATTTCTTGTATTTAGACATAATTTAGGGTATCTCGTGTACAAAGGGGAACATGTTCTAACAACGTACGCGCATTGCCAATCGCAACCTATGAAGACCATATGGCAAATATTACATGGGGGCACATGTTGATAATAAGTTGTTTATGTATTTTATTCATATAAATTGCCTCACATTATTAAAGTGGTTCATGGTAGAACAATTTGAATGGCAGACAGTTTTGCTGTGGTTATGGATTTTCATCATCATATTATATATGAATATATGACATGAAGACGATCTAATGTTGATACCAATAATATATGGCTGCGTAATTTGGGAAAAGATGGGTTTAAGTAAACAGAAAAGTGTTTATATGGGCAACTCAGTCATTCAACAATTATCTTTCACTGATGCAGATTCAGTCACACAAACGACACACCTTAACCACACTTATACACTCGAGCTCGGCCTATCTAAATAGACCTATTATTATTTAATTCAACACGTAGTTTAGTTTGGTTGAGTTTCCGATATTCTGTGGTCATTGAACTCAACTCGACATGATCTTATGTTTTGCTGCATATGGCTGTAGGCAACTCTAGCATGGTTTTTGCCTTGACTATGTGCGATGAATAGTCACGATTTATAGCATACACGCTAAATTTCGGTAAAGCTGTTTTCAAAATAATGTACATTTTGTCTGATCTGAAAGGACTGTCCAAGCCGCCATGTGCCATAATGGGATACATTGGGTAGGGAGAACAGTAGCAATGGTCCAAGCCTTTAAATACACATTCAGTAGTAGGTACCTTCTGGGCTTTTATTGCCCCGGGGTAATTTAAGACATACCATAGGATGTAAAATGCTTTTGCATTTTGGAATATAGATTGAGTGATTTAAATTTAGTGAAATGTTTTGAGTTATCGAGTTTGATTGAGGAAAGACAGTGAAGAGGATATCATAATGTCATCCACTATCCGGAGAACCGCTGTAGTAACGTAAGTGTGGCGGTCTAGTCTTACAATCCAGCACACACTTTGTTACATTGGTATTTTGATCATCTTCTTAATGGTACCACAGTTTGGTCAGAATATGTAATATTGGTAGATTTCTCAATTTCGGTTTATGATCTGTTGGGAAATGAGCTGGTCTACCAGAGAGAACACAATTACCGGCAGATCGTTTTAGTTAAGTCGTTTGAGTATTGAGTTCATCTCTCTGTGTAAGGCATAACAGAGGCATATACTGCTCTTTTCGATTTCTGGTTTAAAGTCCTTGGGAATGAACATGTTCCCTCAACAGTCTAATAGCAATTGTGTCAACTCAGCGGCATCTGCAATACTTCTTGTAGTAACATTAGTTTCTATTTCTGCATGCGTCAATCATTTTTGGAGATCTACTAAGCATGGTGTTTTGATAGCTTCACGTGGTGAGCATAATATGGGTGGCGCAATTAATACGATACTCTACCCCTGTATTGCAAAGGGGCAACCTGCATTTACAGTGTGGTGAATGACTGATTTATGTTAGCTTCCAGGATGTATGACCCATAACGACTTTAAATTTAATTGAAGATGTGGTGATAGCATAACCATCATAGCCGGCACCGTTCCTGATTGAATGCACTTTGGAAATGTTCAGGTTGATGATGTTCTAATATTGTAAGGATGTCATTTCGCGGTCTTCTGCCTGTAGTCTATTCTCCTAGCAGGTATTAACAGTCTTTACAGGAAACAACAATTTTTGTTAAGCTGGTGATGGTTATCTTTCTGTATGAGTTTGGGTCTTCCACCGGCTTATTCCTTTTCTTGTAGATTGGTGAAACCCGTCCAACTTTAAACATAGCTGGAATTTTCTTTAAGTGAATGGATGAATTGACGGTTTGTGTTGGGTATAGTATTTATGACCTGACCACTGTTCTTAAGATTTCAGTGGTGATATTCAGATGATTAGCAGCCTTTCCATTGTTCAAGCCAGAGACAATGCATTTTATAGTATCTTCAGTGATGGTGACTGATGGAATCTTGTCAACTATGTTGATGACAAGGAGTACATGACCAAGCTGAACCGGGATCTTGTAATGTTCATCAAAGTCGAGATCATCAACTGGTTTTGAAATATCACTGACGTACTACCCCATCCTTATTGGATCTTTTCTGTAGAGTTAAGTTCAGTGCCATTGACGATCAGTTTAGTAGTAGCGACAAGGTGGTCAGTTTGTTTTCTATCAGCGAGGTGGGAAGTTAAATTAAGTATCAGATGGAGGCTTATTATAAAACTTTATTATCTTCGAAGGTTTGATGATCTAAGCGTCGGATGCTCGTGGTTTTACCACATTCATAACCCCGCCACCTCTGTACATTCAGTATTTTTCTGTTTTGGGTGCACATATAACTGATTGTAGGTAACTGTCCATAGAGATGCCATTATATCTCTGCCCTTTAGAGAACACCCTGTTGTGGATATAACGAGCTAACGCCTCTGCATTGTTACGAACCATACATTATTAAGTAACTTGCAACAATGCAAGCGTTTAGAGTTAAACGTTCCTCAACATATCCTCACAAAGCACTGTTATTGTTGTATTTTTCTTGTGTAGACTTTATTTCCTCATTCATTACACTATTTTTAATAGATTTTAATTCCATTCATTCCATGTATCAATTACGTTTTATGTATTCTATATCTGTGATGCCCATTCAGGTGTTATCTATGCATATCCAACTACCTGGTGGCTGTCATTTAATTTATTATTAGATCCTCCACATCTTCTCCTATTTTATACACATGGGTATCTATGTGTTTGATTACGGAAATACGTGATCAGCTTATCACTGGGCATTAACAATTTGAACGTCTTATTACAGTCACTTCATCTTTCTGATTTTAATCGGTATTCGCCAATCTATCTTAGCCTGTTCACATACTTATCCATCATCCATATGGGCATTCCTGGATGGAGTATGGTTTATATTCATCGAGTGACCATTCTATTTTAAAATACAGTTTCTCACCAGTTTAACACACACTGCATAGGATTTAGTTCAACATCAAATCCAGTTAAGTGTTGTATCGAACAGATTTTCAACGACAAAATAAATCAACTAACACGTACACGCACATGCATACGCATACGCACACGCACACGCACACGCACACGCACACGCACACGCACACGCACACACACGCACGCACACTTATCTTAAAACACCGCCTGCCTTATTACCTTCATGATTCAGACATGGTAGACTAAAATTCCCCTAGAGTGTGGGAGAGCCAAGTATTCTCTTTTAACAAATCTGACCCCAATGATCTTCATGGGACAAACTCTTCTATGGTTCACCCCCGTGCTTAGTTAGGGGTAACAATTAAACTTGACATGGGTGTATGACGTTCGTATGATCGGGTACTCCGGCTAGCATCAGCTTATATACCCACCAATCAATATCATATCGGTTTAATGACTTCATCATTTCAATATAATAATCATACAGGTGTGACATCATGGTGGGTCATGCTAGGTTACGATAACTGAAATCAGTAGCTTGTTCATTCTATGACACCACCTTTGTGATGTTATAATTTAATATTCAGTTGACATCCACTTATGGATTATTTTGATGATGTCACATAACACATCACATACGGTCTATATAACGCTATAACACTATCAGGGAGGGAGAGAGAGAGGGAGAGAGAGAGAGAGAGAGAGAGAGAGAGAGAGAAAGAGAGAGAGAGAGCGAGAGAGAGAGAGAGAGAGAGAGGGAGGGAGGGAGGGAGGGAGGGAGAGAGAGAGAAAGAGAGAGAGAGAGAGAGGGGGGGGGGAGGGAGGGAGGGAGGGAGAGAGCGATGGGAGGTAGGGTGATCGGGATGCGGAGAGGTATGAGGATGGGAGGGGATTGTGAATGGGGAGGAGGGAGGGATAAGAGTAGGGGAAGAGTGCAGGGGTGGGGAGAGGGGTGGGGATAGGGGAGTGAGAGAGGGAAGAAGGATGGCCCATGGCACTCTGTACTCATATGGCCGAAAGCAAGCCTATTGATCTTTAAAACTGGCAAATTGGAGATAATGAATAGATATATGATATTGTGTTTGTTAGTGTGGTGTGAAGACAGGTAATCGGCTCTTTATGATAATCCGGTGATAATGCGCCGCTACTCCGAGCTCCAGATGTTAGTAGCGCTCAGAAATCAATGATGAATGAATCAGAATAAATGCTTGGGTCTAGACAGTTACTAGCTATGCGTATCTATATACGGCCACAGGGGTTGTTTAAAAAGCAACATTCAAAACTTTTAACTGTGCTTATAACAGTCACGATGCTTCCAATTATAGCTGATCTATTCGTATCTAGACTTGCTATTTAAACATCATAGACTATATCCATTGAATCTCGGCGACGCAGTTTGAGAAAGCATGGTCGATTTGACCAGGCTGATATCACATCATTCCTAATTAGTACTTGCTTGTCTTCTTGTTTACAACACACCAATACACTTCGTCTAGGTAGCATAGCGCAATGGCTAATGCGCCTTTTCATCCGGATTAGTTAAGCGCAGTCGTTTAATTTCTTCTTCTTTGATTTAACGCATGAATAACAAAATGACTACCATAGACGAAGGATTGGTTGACAATTTGAAGCGATATTTCCTGGCATACAATATATGTGGGTAAGGTAATGGTCTGCATTACTTGTTGCTCCATAATAGTTTTAGACAAAGAATTCCGTGACAGGACCGGTCACCTTGTTTGTTATTATTTGTTATTTTCTGTAAAGATTAGTGCGCACCACAGTTTCTTCGCAGGATACATTATTTTAAATAAGATGTGAAAACCCCCAATTCCTATTGCAACGAATTGAAATCCATTATAAATTTGAGTGGACAGATTGGCAATTTAACGCGAAGTGCTGCCAGAAGTTTGACAAACCGTGCTGCGACTAAACTGGGAAAACGCTCACTACGTTGGAAAATATCAGCTCAAAATCGTTGAAAAATGTTCTCCATTGCAGATGTTAAAAAGTGTCCATCATCATCATCATCTTCATCGCTATCATCCGCACCATCCTAGTCATACGGAGTAATGTACATCGTCGTCGTCGTCGTCGTCGTCGTCGTCGTCGTCGTCGTCGTCGTCGTCGTCGTCGTCGTCGTCGTCGTCGTCGTCGTCGTCATCGTCGTCGTCACCATCGTCAGCGTCGACATCCGTCCTCACCGTCGCCTAAGTCGTCGTCGTCGTCGTCGTCATAGTTGGACCAAACAATGGTACGAGGAAGCTTACTATACACAGATCAGGCGATCATGTTGAAAACAACGGAAACAATTCACGCCCGTCAATATTTACGTTTATTTATAATTTCTAATTTGCCTATTCTTGGCTCATGAATTCCCGTATATCTAAGAATCGAAGATCATGTTCTAATATTGAGCCATCAGACGCACTTTATACATGCAATCATACATATAGGCGTTATAGATCTAGCAGCTAACATCTTTTTCAATCATTGCGTATGTTACCGCCACTGTTATATTGTTATTAGCTAACATCCGTTATCCCGTTCCCGCTCGCCGACGAGTCAGTGTGCGATTACAATTATACAGCGCGAAACGACGCGGTGTATAGCACACACTAATGCATGGCTATCCTGAAAGGATTACTCGCAATCGAAATAGTATTGTGAATCGCTTCAGTCCCGAAATACTTGTTACACCGTAGTATAGGCAATTATTCCAAAGAAACGGCATTCGTTTGGTGTAATGTCCAGATAGGACCGTACATACGCTTAATACATATACACACTGGATTGCAGCCTTGTCGTATCTGATATAATGCTTAGTTTTCCAAATATCTAGCCATCTCAGCTATTATATTAGCATCTACAATCTCAAGTAAAACAGTGTTCCTACAGTCTCATGCATCGGCAGAAGGGATATTGTTTTAATTATTGTGTCATCGAAAGTGTTGATCTTAATAAACTTACTTCTGAGATGTGCGTATTATGCAAGTAAATGTACAAAACATGGCATGTCCTGCCAGTGTGAGCGTATCGACACATGCTTGTGGTATTACGTACTACAAAATGTAATACATGTTCATCCTGACTATATAACGTTCCCGGTTCGTGCATTCTTGCATATGATATCTTGTGTTGTGAGTCTGAATATTTGGATGAATCGTCGATATGATCTCCCTCCATGGCATTGTGATCTTCCTATCAAGAAACGATTTACAGATAGTAAATGCCTAGAACAAGGCAGTGGATGTATGGATCGGACCAGGATTATTCTAAATAATATGTCACTAGGATGATTGAACCTTTTATGTGTGGTGATGAGGACAATCATGTACATATTATGGGAACACATAGACACGAGGATAAGGGAATTGCTTTCCAGTATGCATTGGGGTGGTATGTTATGAGCGGGAAGAGCCAATCATTTGCAGAATGCGATACCATAGGACGTTGCTTACGGGGATGTGGAGAGATGGGAACATTGTAAGAAAAGTGTAGCGGGAAGGGATATTGCTTACGAGGATGCAGCGGAGTCTGGGGATACCATATAATTTCGATGCTTAAACCAGAAGCAAGATCACTGAATTCAAACAAATCCAAGCCACATTATCACCTCCATCGATACCAGCTGGCATTACTATATGCACGGTAACAGTCAAATTCCAGGTACACGTTCACACCTGTTTGAGTCAAAGCAGACACGCTCTGGACAGAATCCGTGAAGAACCTGTGTCGTTATTAGCAACCACTCTATCATAGGATCTAGCAGAGATGCTGATGCGAATTTGCCCGTGGCTGGAAGATACTGACAGGCCGTTTAATAGATTTCCTAATAGTTGGTAAACATTGTTTCACCTGGGAATTAATATATAGCTAGATACTGCCGGATCTAATCCAACAGAATGATGCTAGCAAGTTTCATTATCGCACCCACTTATGCTACCAAGAAGTAGTAGTGTCGGAATTAAAATGATACCACCTCCCTCCACTGGCAGCCGTTCGGCGATCCGTCGCTCCCACCGCCCTCTTAATCCCTGGGGACTTAGGGTTGTTGAGACATGTGATTTTCGTGAACGGTGTATGGAGATGGGAGCTGCTGTTCTCCTAGACATGGAAGGCCATGGCGAAATATAAGGTGTATGGAGATGGGAACTGCTGTTCTCCCGGACATGGAAGGCCGTGGCGAATATAAAACTCCCGTGCGGACCCCACTGTCCGGTAGAACCTCCTCAGAATACTGGCTGGCCTCTCTCTCTCAATTATGACAGGTATCCTGAGGAGGTTTTTCTATCTGTGGGCCACTTTTCTACCTATCCTACCTATCCTGCCTATGTACTTATCCTACCTATCCTACCCCACCTATCTCCTACCCCACCCTGTTGCTATTCCAGCCGGCTGGTGTGTGTGTGTGTGTGTGTGTGTGCGTGTGTGCGTGCGTGTGTGTGTGTGTGTGGGTGTGTGTGTGTGTCTGTGGTGCTTTGACCCCACGCTGGGGGATGTCACGGTGGGTCTTTATCTAACCTGGTCATATTAGTCCGGCCCTAGTGTCTTACCTAGTTTCGAAATTTCAGGTAAGTTCTAGCGATGTCTTTTGAGCGGATTTGAACCCCAGTCTGCAGCCTGGGAACCCTATGCAATTCAAAAACTCTATTGATTGACCCACTGCAACACCACTAAAATCTCGCCTCTTAGTAATCTAATCTCTGAGCGTGAGTGGTGAAATTGCTGTTTCTGCGTTATCTCGAAGTGACGTCAAGATCTAGAGTGACTGATAAGTGCAGCAATACAGCAACGTGAGAACACATAACTTATCAGCTATACTTACTAATGCATACATGGTCGAGGTAGTTAATGCGTTGGTTCAAATCCTCGTTTTGTGTTATTAGCAAACTTTAAAATCACAGGTTCAAATCTTGCTATGTGTTATTAGCAAACGGTAAACTACAATTACTCTTTACCCGTTATCCGAGAAGCATGACAACACGTCAAGACCAACTCGCACAGTCACATAAAACCCATGATTGCAGGCCACCGACCCTCGACTGGGCCAAAGTCAAGAACAGTAGTTTATTTATCCCACCTGCTATGCGTTAACATCCACATAGACACAGCATCGATAATGGTATACCACGTGTGAACGCTCAACCATACATTACGTGTGAACACTCAAAACACTCAACTACGTGTAAACGCTCATCTACAAACAATATTACACACAATGGGTCTGATCGACTTGTGATCAACCACACACAAAACACATCGTAACGCCCATTTAGAGATAAGCATCCGCTATCACATCGACACGACGGCCCACCCCCCAAGGTTCCATGTACTGATCGCCTTGTGAGCACCACACATGATAGGGTCTAAACGCCCATTCAGAGACAGGCATCCACAGTGATATACACCATGATTACTGTTGCGCAGCTTTGCGCTATTGCAAAGCAATTCGGCCTTAGAGGCTACTGTATGGTCAAGAAAGCCGACCTGCTCCAGATGATCGGAAAGGCCCATGCTAAGGAGTTGCAGAAGCGACTCTCCTGAGCAATGAAGACGGGCAGGTTTCCAGTGCTTACCAAAGATGATCCTTGGAATCCCCACAAGAAAGCGCCGCAGATACGTGATCTTCGTCAGTTGGACGAGGAGGTGACTGCTAGCTTGCGGGCCAAGACTGTAGTGAGGTGGATGGCGGATCATCCACTGGAGCGCTTACCTCCCATACGCAGAAACACTAAGCGAGTGATGAGGTCTGAACCCTTAGCCCGGAGCATGAGGCGAGAAGGCGAACACATTCTCGACCAGCGTCTCGGCAAAAGGGAGACAGAAGATAGAGGATGCCGAGCAGTATGCTGGACATTCTTCAGGCATTCTTCAGAGGTCTAGAAAGAGACCTCACAGGCCAGATCGTGCAAAAGATCCAGCAGACTGTCCATACGCCTTCTACCTCCGCTACACCCATACCTATCGCATCTGTCACATCGAAGATGGGAGGGTGATGCTCTTCCTCAAGAATGCTCCAGGGAACCCGTGGCTGAACACGATAGGAGCAGCTCAGGACTGGGTGGCAGCAAGAGAGCAAGCCCGCCTCAACACAGACAATATCGATCGACCCAACACCAAGTGGGCTTTCGTTCGATCAATCAACGTTGAGGTCATGGCTGTCATCGACCGCCAACCTCTGCTTGGGACAGGCCCCCTTCCAGACGGGCTACGACAGAAGAAGGGTATGACTGCCCTCGACACCTACAGGGACAACATGTGTCTCTGGACATGTCTAGCAGTCCACCGAGGAGCGAGAGCTGATAGAAGTACAGCTCCTGCACGAGAGCTTTCCACACAGTTCTACGGCAAGGCAGTGACAGTAGCTGATGTCCGCAAGACCTCGCTGGATCAGCTGGACAAGGTAGAGTTATTTGCCAGGAGCGGGATTCGCGTGTATGAACCAACCGAAGAGGGAACCTGGCTCTTGATCAGGCAAGCGGCTCACTACCGTGACACCATGACCATTGGAGTGTGGGACCACCACGCCTTCTACATCAAGAACATCTCCAAGTTTGTACATAAACTAGTCTGCAGTCACTGTCAGCAGAGGTTTACACCGGCAAGCAATCTTCAACGCCACGCTGATCACTGTACATGTGGAAAAACAACAATCATGTGTCCTGGCGAGAAGGTTGAGGTGCCACAGTTTGCATATGGGAAAGCCGTCTATCCGCCCCAGCAATCCAGTTCAGCGGCTACTCGTTGGATCGAGTATGAGTCGAGAAACAGAGGCGTACACATACACCATGTAGAGGGTGGGCACGGTGGTGAGTGTTGGATCGAGGGTGCTCCCGTGGATGGTTATGATCCGACCACCAAAACCGTTTACCAGTTCCATGGCGGTTGCTGGCACGGTTGCCCACAACAGCAGCGAGGTGAGGATGCTGAACAAAGATATCACAAGACAGTCCTGAGAGAGGAGAAGCTGGGAGCATCTGGATTCACGATTGTGATATAGTGGGAGCGCTGTATAAAACGCTGTCCATGTGTCCCTAAACGAGTTCGTAGTGTCCCATACCTACATTTCATAGTTTACGACTTCGAAGCACTCCTAGATGGTATCAAGACTCATCCTACGGAGACTCTCATGATCGAGAGTACTCACATACCTATATCTGTGTCAGTTGGCTGCTCCTTAGATGGCGGCATGAGTGAGCCCACTCACCTCTGCAATCCTTCCCCTAAAGACCTGATCGGAGAGTTCATGCTGGTAATCCAACGGCGAGCATATCTAATCCAGACAAGGGTTAGGGCACAGTACATACCGACAGACCTGGACAAGGTCCCAACGCGACAGCAGCGACTGATCAACGAGTGGTTTGACCAAGTGCCTGTACTGGTGTTACACTCTGGGTGGTATGACCTGAACCTCATCAAGAAGTACTTTGTCGATGAGCTGACTGACAGTCACCACGAAGGCTAGTCAGACCATGTTCCTCATACCACCTGAGCTACGGTTTCTCGATTTGCTGGATTCCCTCGGGCCAGAAGTCTCGTACGAGGTGTGGGTCAAAGCTTACGGATGGACACAGCAGAAGAGGTGGTTCCCTTATGAATGGCTTGATACACATGCGAAGCCCAACTATCCAGAGCTTCCTGACTACTGCGCATGGACATCTAAGCTCAAGGGTGACTACCTCTTGACGTGATGAGATTGGGAACAGTGTAACCAGACATTCAGCGAGCATGGAATGAGGACATTCGCTGACTGGCTGCGAAACTACAACAACCTGGACGTCAGTCCATTCATCAAAGCCCTAGAGCGGATGCGGGAGTTCTACACAGAACGAGAAATAGACATCCTGAAAGATGCGGTGTCTCTCCCAGTTGTATCACTGCAGTACCTCCTACGTGGAACCGCTCAGCACATGCCGGATGTCAGCCTCTATTCACCGGGCAAGGAAGCCTACGAGATGGTGAAGGGTGCTGTTGTTGGAGGTTCCAGCATCGTGTTCACCAGATAACATGAGCCTGTGTGACTCGAATCCGCCAGAGTGAGCGTGTCTGCTAACGTCTACTCAGCTACGACGCAAATGCTCTGTACCTGTCAATGATGGCCAAAGAGATGCCATGTGGTAAGGAGACAGTGCGCCATTGGTCCGTTGCCTGTGGTGTAGCTAGCTTTAACGAGGCTCCCCTAGCAGACAGCTGGTTTGGGTTTGTTGAGGTGGATATAGCGGTCCCCAAGGCTCGGTGGGCAAAGTTTGAGGAAATGCCTCCTCTCTTCTATAACCGCGAGATCCCAGTAGAGGCAATCTCTTCTGAGATGCTGGCATATCTAGGGCGAACAGGGAGGAAGCGTCCTACCACCCAGAAGCTGGTCGGTGCCCTCTCCAGTAAGAAGCAGCTGCTGTACGCACAGACACTCAAGTGGTATATAACCCATGGCCTGGAGATCACTGCTGTATACCGCACGATAGGCTATGAGGCCAAGGGCTCATTCGACTGGTTCGTGGAGAATGTTACAGAGGCCCACCGCTCGGGAGATGTAGATAAGAACAAATTGCTCTTGGCAGATCTCTTCAAACTCCTCGGCATCAGTGAATGCTTGAGTTCTACTACGACTTCTTCGATAGCTACGTAGCTCTTGACAGCTTTGAGTACCTGCACATGGACACTGACTCCGCGTATATTGCTATAGCAGGCGCCAACCTTGACAACGTCATTCGCGCTGAGATGCGAGCAGAGTACCAGGCTCATAAGTGGGACTGGCTAGCTTGGGACAAATGGTCTGAATGGACTCTGGGACTGTTCAAGTTCAAGTTCGAAGGCTCTCGTGGTATCGCTCTCTGCTCCAAATGCTGTTACGTGGAGAGCACAGCTGCAAGTAAGAGCTCGGCTAAAGGAATACCAATGTTGCAGAATGAGGTCTCTTAGCAGAGGTTCTACAGCGCCCTCCATGGCGGAGTGGACAAAGTTAAAAACCGAGGCCTACGTATGTGCAACCAGGGTATGATGATGTATGAGTAGGAAAATCTCGGACTCTCTGCTTATTATGATAAGCTCCATGTGCTGCCAGATGGTCTAAATACAGAGCCCATCAAGTATCATGTTAGCACCCTAGGTGGTGGTAGCTGTGTGTCTGCACGGACCAGCTGACGCTCTTTTATGACAAATGGTTGCCTAGTGCTGGCGTGCCAGGTAGTGCAGTGTAGGCCGCCCCTCCGCCTCCACATACCTGTCAAGCCTGTGAACATCTATCGACCAGTTAGGATCTGTTGCACGCCGTGGACCACCTTCCAGCTCACCAGACTCATACAGGTACCGAACCAGAGCATCAGGTGGTATGCACCCCTCTTCCATGTTTGCTCTTCTTGAGCTGTGACTGGCAACAGCAGAGTGTCTGATAGCCTCTGCCAGCTTCTTCGCGATTAGCCTAGTAACCTAGGCATTCGATCCCTCCACCACAGCAGGCAGCCCTCTCACCCATACTCTAGAACGTTCACTCGGCGCGACCATTTCCTGGCCATATAGGTGTGGGAACAGTCTCTCTGTCAGTGTCCAATTCCACCACTCAATCATAGCCTGGCCACAGTGATGCCCTACCTCGCCTCGCCTAGCTGCCACACCGTGTTTGCGCATCAGGGCTGCAGTCTCACCTCTGAACTCCTTACCCTCATCCCCCTCAACAATTCCAGCCACTGGAGGGGATTTTCTCAAGCCTCGTGGATACCCTGGATTACTTGTCTGTGAGCGGTCCTGCCACCTTATACCTGCTGGCGACATCGACGATGGTAGGGCATACTTGTAGGTCTTACGACCAACTGAGTCGTGTGGAAGGAATTGAACATCTTCCTGGTGAACTCTGTTCGGGACAGTTTCCTCGAAATGGGCATGCCTGATGTACCGTGGACGAGGTCTGTATATCTGCCACATCCCCTGGCATCTGAGCCACTAGCTAACGGTCTCCAATGTGAAGTTGTAGACATTGCCTCGAGTAGTTGAGGGGGCTCATGGTAATATCGACTAGGCTGATAGTAGAGTTCCTCAAGAAAGACGGTTGATAAACTCCAGGAGTTCATCACTGACGTCCACTCCCATTCTATCACGCACGGCCTGGGTGAACTCTAAACAGACAAACAGATGGTCTTCATTCATTCGACCATCACTAAAGACCTCCTCAAACACCTCCGTACACTGGCATCTAATCTCTGCTGGATCCTCACTGAACGTAATTTATCGCCCAAGTCTCGGGAGTTAAGGGACTTGACCAGGTCGTACAGAGACGCCATCCTTACATATTATATGGCTTAAATGTTCAGGCTTAAATGTGGCGGCCCAGATGGCAACAGAGTGCTATGGGAACGTACAGTAGCCAAGAGGCTGTGACTCCGAAGAACGTACCTACTCCTGAGGGGATGGCTGCTATGGCTTCAGAAATCTTCTCCACACCATGGAGAGCAGTGTTGGCGATCTTGCGGACCATCTCGCCAGCCTTCATTGTGAACAGAGCGATCAGAGCCCCAACTGCTGCCAGCGGACCGACAGAACCTTTTATGTAAGTGCGATAGATTCCCTTCGCTCTGTGTACTAGCTTGCGGGATTCAGGATCTACATCATCATACTCACCACCGACATCGTAGTCTGCATCATAATCCGCCTCATCATCCTCGTCATCTATATCCTCGACTGGATCTTCATAAGCCTCTTGTTCATACATCGCTCTGGGGATCCGTCGCGGCGGGGGGGGGGGGGGGCTGGCAGCTATATAGTGGCTTTAAACTGTAGTCTATAGCATGGCATCCGCAATATTGAATGCGGGCATATTTGCCTTAGCGAACTGGAGACTCAGCTTCGCCGGGAAGAAGGTGGCAGAGGTCGAGCATGAGCCTCATAACCAGGCGATGGAGAAGCTGTCTAAGGAGAAGTTTGAGTACAGCAAAGCACTTGAGCATATGCGCCAGAGGGAGTCACGCCGGCGACAATTCCGAGCTCAGGCCAACCAGAGCATCGAAGAGGCAGATGAGAGTCTCGATGAGTCCTACGAGGCTGAAAGATAACTGAGCCAATACTGAATACCTGATGTGTTCGAAACGCATACCTTAGCATAGCCAAAGTAAAGTACCGTAATGAGTGAGTCCCAGCTATGAGGCTTCCAATGTTGAAGCTGAGCTGGTTTCCATGATTAGGTGGGATATCTCTGCACCAGTCGTTTCCAATGGTTAGTCGCAGAAACTCTTAACCCTCCTCGGATATACGTGTGTGCTCTCGCGGAGGACATCAACATTATCCACGAGCGAGCCAAGGTCACACCTCCCTTTGATGCGGAGATACTGGCTGCCCCAGAGGAAGGAGCGCCGGCTCGTAGTACAAAAGAACTCCTGACTCGAATACTCTACCAGAAGTTTGACAGCACCAAGAGCAGGGCACTCAACCTACCTGTTTGCTCAA
Organism: Chaetoderma sp. LZ-2023a; assembly: GCA_034401795.1. Classification (NCBI taxonomy): domain Eukaryota; kingdom Metazoa; phylum Mollusca; class Caudofoveata; order Chaetodermatida; family Chaetodermatidae; genus Chaetoderma; species Chaetoderma sp. LZ-2023a. The sequence continues at coordinate 270,955,798 of CM067369.1, read as the reverse complement.
ACCAACTGTCCTGTTATTCTAGCTCTCCAAAGGGCGAGGGTCAAACCCAAAGATCTACTAACGGTCAGAGAGTGGGCTGCCGTATTTAGCCTCAATATCCAGGAAGAGCGAGAGATGCTGGATGGCCTCCAGTCTGGAACAAATAATTACTTCAGGGAGGAGGCCAGTGCCGCTGTAGCAGAGGGCCATGACACCAGTCATGCAGAGGGTACTCAGGAGGCGTTCACTGTTGGCCGCAAGGAGGGGTTCACTGTTGGCCACAAGGAGGCTGTTGAGAACATCTTCAACGAAAGATGGCGCTGGAGATTGGCCAGTAATCTGCCAGCATTTAGGAAATTCCAAGATAACTACCAGAACTACCTCATCAAATCCACTCGCAAGTCAGATGCTAGTTGCACATGTCCAAAGTGGGTCTTCCATGAGAAGATCCAGAAGAAGAGCGTCCCTGACAAGGACCCTCAGTGGGAAGAGTTTCAGTGACAGTACGAAACTGACGAAGTTCCTCAAGCTTCTGACGAAGTTCCTCAAGTTTCTGATGAAGGTTCTAAAGAATCAGACGAAGTAGCGGAGACCACGGACGAAGTTCCGCAGCCTTCTGATGAATGAAAAAAAGTTGCGGCATAGAGCAGGCTAGTTTCCTGGCTGGATTCAGCTTGTAGGTGAAGGTATGCACCTTTTCCAGGGATGGTGTGAAGTGTGACAGCTCACCTGTCTCCTTGTTGCTGAAGATGAAGCGGTACAGATCAGCTGCCCTCTGTACACCTGCGATAAATTCCTCTTTGGTCTCCTTGATGGTTAGGCTGTCGTATATTGTCTCAAGCAGGGCACGTCCACACTTGGAGCTGAAGCATAGCAACCGGGCATTGTGGCGGATGTCCGGTGAGATCTCGGGGGTGTACTTCTGAAAGAGGATGAAGACAGTTATCTTTGTGTGCCGGAAGCGCCTGGTGATGTTGCTGAGTTAGGTGACTGTCTTCTGGTCCATTGCAGGGTCATCGATAACTAGAACAAGTGGTTCTGTCAGTCAGGCTGCCAGAAGCTTCTCCATCAGTGCTTGCAGGTTCTGCGTCTTGGTGATTGAGGCATTGTACCATTGATCATTACTGTCAACCACCTCAGCGGCGGAGTCAGACATCAGAAGGCTGTATTGAGAGTGTAGATGTTCGGCCAGGAGAGCCCACAGCAATATGTTTTTCCCATGTCCTGACGGCAATGATCAGCACCACCTGGCCAGCATCGGCCGGCCTACTGTCGAATGGTACAGGCATGCGTGCAGGGGATGTTTAGCACTTGGTCGGCGATAGCCTCGTCTATATCTTGGAGCCTAAATGGCAGTACTTCCTCCACCAGCTCTTTCACCTGCAGTGCTTGGAATCCTGCACCTCCGGTGGATACGAAAGATGAGATGGAGGTGTCAAGCATGAAATCACAACAGCAGCTGAGAAGATAGCATAGGGGGCGTGTGTCAGCATCCACAGTGTCTAGTGCATCCAGTATCTGTATGATACATGCATGGGAAGCCATGACCATCCTGTGGTCTTAAACGGCAAACCAAAGAACCCTGACTTCTTCACCTCCGGTAGCTGGAGGCTGACGATAGCACCCGCAGCGCCATCAACAGTGATATGGCTCAGCCTGATGGTGCCTCTCTTGAGATTCTCTTCATCCTGTTGGAATGAGCTCCGTGATTTCAGGAGATCCTTAACCAGGTCCTGTGCAAAGGACTCAGCCATAACCTTGATGGCTCCAGCCTCATCGACTCCGAGCATACTGAGCATCGTCGCCCCTCCTTGATACCCATCACCTTGTATACAGTCTTGGCCTTGTCAATGGCCGATTGTCGTACTGTAGCAGTGTTCCCGATGAGATCTCGGGCTGGGATGATACATCTGATCTCCCGTGGGTCTCGCTTCTCATCGAAGTCTAGGAAGGAGATAGGGGCAACAGTCTCCTATGAACCGTTGCGTGCATCGTCCAAGTGAGCAAGCTCCCCTAGCTCTTTGCTTTCTAGATCTGTGAGTGACAGAGTCATAGTTCTATATACAGACGGCTTACACCTACTAGCCATACACCCAGTGAAATAGTTGGGTACAGGAGGACCACGCAGTCGGCCAAGGTAATAGGTAGCAGTGCTCATGGTACTGGCCCTCTCTGCAGGGGCACACCTTGTGGGCGGTCCACCATTCCTGGGCATTGGCAATCCTCAGTCCGCATGCTCGACTATAGGCCACACACTGCCCTCTGGCACGCTATGCCTCATATGTTGCAGGAGTCTCGTGATCCATTTCTCACTATTCAGAGGTTTTAAACGTAGGTGACGATGATCTCTGCCATTGCACTCGTTGCTAGCCCTAGAACCACGACCTCCATTAGTGTAACACGTTCACCCTCTCTTGGGCGAGACAGACCTCGACCGAATTGACCAGATATAAGATTCAAAATCTTAGCAACAGCTACCCTCATCTCCACCATATCCTTCCTAAGTCCTTCGACTTCTTTCTCTAATTTATCTATCCTGCTTGGAGCCGTTATGCCTCTCAACTGCTCAGGATTATCTGCCTCCATCAAACCAGAAGCATCGTCCTGAAAACGGACCTTTCGTACCTCAGGTCTTCTGGAACCCATTATCAATCTTTGATTATGGATAGCTGCATTGACCATTTGTACAGCCTCCTCCAGGATGCTCAGATCCTTATCCATAGCTATCCGAGCGGCTCGTTTATGCTCAACACCCCGTAGGAATGCATCAATGGCAATTGTCTCGCCCAAACCCTCTGAGGCAGCAGGGTAGCCATCTAAAGTGAGCTCCTGAATGATATCTGCAAATTCTTCTGAAGAGTTACCCTCTTGTCGAATGTCTTGCATTTTTTCCTGATGATGTGGGGCAGATCTTTCTTCCCGAATCGCAACCTTAATTTGTCGCATAAATTGAATTAATCATTCTGGATTTGCACAGAACAGATGCAGTAAAACGTTAAGGCCTTGTCCCTTAAAGCTAAGATGAGCATGTCTAATTTATATGTATCAGACCAATGGTACTTTGAAGCAGTATGCTTAAACTGTATGAAAAATGGTTTCCACTCACATTTTCCATCAAAAGTTGACATTTTAGGTAGAGGAGGACCATCAGAGTAGCTTCTACGACCGGGTGATGACATTCTAGAGTCATTGTACGAAGAGCCATCCAAGTAAGCTCTACGAACTGGTGATGCCGTCCTAGTGTCATGGTGAAAAACTGATCGTGATACACTCTTAGGTTCTGTAGGGGTATATAACCCCACCTAGGAGCCAGGTTATCAACTAGGGTCTGACCACCCCTTTGTTGACAAGTTGAGTTAAGGAGTGCCTTGTATTTGATACCTTGAGCTAGCAGTTCCATGTTCAGTCTAGATACCTGCTCTTCCAGGGATTCTTCTCTTGGGTGCGAGTCGACCCCACCACCGGTGCATTCATCATTGATGTCGAATACGACGTCCCCAGCATGGAGCAATCGTTCAAGAACTGTAGCTCTGGCGGGCAGATCAGGATCTGCCTAAATGTCGGTCAGAGATATAGAACCTCCTTTGGACTCACAAACACTTACTATGCCAGCAGCTCGAATTTTGACCAATATTATGGAGTGCACTAAGTTCCTCCACGGTTGCAGTGTTAATACACAAAGGTTTCGGCATTATGGGTCACCTGTTGATTTATACCAGGGAAGCGAAATTAATATTCGCTAAAAAGTATTATCATTTACTGAAATAAGTTGTGAGCGTATGCTTAATGAAAAATATAACTCACTGAGTAGTGATGGTGGTGCAACTCCGGAGAATGTCTAAATGGATCTTCCGAAGCCAAACCAGGTTCATTAGCGTACCTGCATGCAAACCATCCTTCAAACACTCGGAAGTATAATGATAACGGACGCATTTACATGCACTAGATTTTTTATGGAGTGTTAACTCTACAATGCATTTGATGGTGTGTACACCAATATCTGCATTAATTTTCTCAACTCTATCATTGAGAAGAGAGAGTTGGTCATGCCGTTGCAGCTCTTGGTCTTTGAAGGAACAGGGATTCAAATGGTGAAGTTGCTCATTATACAGGACCAGAGAATACGCTGGGATATCGATAAATTTCACCGTTTGGCCGTAATGCCTTACTATGTCTATCGCAGGTTGATAGTGTTGGCAAATGCGGTCTACCGCGAGTTCATCATCAGCCGTCCTTAAATAGATAAAACCATCACCTCGTTTCTCGGTAAGGTCGCAGGTTCCGGCCCTGATATGGAAAACGATACGGTGAAATTTCTGAACGGCGTTGGCTATTCTCGACTGAAAACTATTAACCAGGTCTTGTGTACTACCACCGCTTTTACACCAATACTAAAAAAACAGTTTGATCAGCCCTTTTCAAAATGGAACCTTTACTTGTACCCAACACAATTGCTTTGTGGGTAAAGGATTGAGCCACAGAAAACTGGGTGTGAGCCAAAAACTTCTCAGATTTAACTTGAAAAGAAGGCATGCGCTGAGTAGAGTTTTAACAGAGTAACTAGCAATGTGATAATGAACTTTTTGAATTAATAATAACAAGAAAAAACAAATATTGTTCAGCGTAATTAGTAAATCTAATATTACAATTGAAACATATTTGTTGATTAGAAGGGAGATTACCCTCTAATGTTCAAAAAGTTAATAATAATGATAATAATAATAATAACATCAGCAGTGATTTATATCACTTCTTTATTTCAAATAATTCTGAAATAAACAACGAAATTGAACTGTAATTAAAGTATAAAGAAATATAAAAAAAACAACAGTTAAATTACAGCTCAGAATCGCGGTTTCCTACATATGACACTGAGACAACTAACAATAACAATCGAGAAACTATAGAGTTGTCATTCCACAGAATACTGACATAGATGATAGAAACTTAGCACGAAAATATACCTCGATGCATTACAGTTCAAATAAATAACTTTGAATCTTGAATTTATGACGTATATGACATATGTTTGTAAGGTATATTAATCTATTTACCCGACATTTGAATGCTATAGTAAAAATAAATGATATATATTTAACTATAACTCACCTATCATCTGTAATTTATTAGATAAAATTCTATAAAATAACCAAATGGCGGCCAGAGTCTGTCAAATTGACGTTCGGGCAGGACTAGACTAGTCCTTATATTTCCGAGAATTCTATCTTTTTTTACAGCAAAATCGCGAGTAGAATTTAGAAATAACTAATAATGATTTTTAATTTAGGGCCCAAAGTACTCCTGACACCATTTGTAGTAACTTAGCTACATATAAAAATGTACTCACCCAACAGAGGTCTCGAATCGGCCCATGGAACCAGCGGCAGATAAGCTCAGTTCACGTTCCAAGGTACGACTGCTGGGCATCTGTAAAAACGGTGGGAGTCAGCTAGCCCGGCAGCTGCGAAATGCGAACTTCGGGATTGCGGGATACCGCCGGCACCACATCGGCAACAGCATAGGCGGCACCACTGAGGGAGATCTTTGGGATTGGGTGAGTTATTCCGAGACAGTGCCCGGCCACCCCACTCACCACTGTAGCGAGGACAGCCGCAGTGGCGGCAGGAAGAACCTCATTTCCACCTGTCATCTTCACCACGGCCACATTCGCTGCCACGTTACTGGCGACATGGACTGCCGGAAGTTTTGCTTTGGTCAGTAACTTCTGTGTCTTGGTTCGCAGCACGTTCTCCACCTTCTGAAGACTTGCCTGGCTCTCGGGCAGTTGCTTCACGATCTGTACCATTGCCGTCATTGCTTAAGCACTGAGTATACAACATGGTTAAACGTCTGCATCCCCTCTCGAGAGAGCTAATAAGATCTCCCAGTCTGCGTCTGCCAGGTATCCGGGTTGGTACTCAGGAATATTCATCTCTCTATTGAGACATCTTAAACATGTCCGGGCTCACGCTATGCAAGAAGTACTATGATGTCATCTGGAGGGAGTTGAAGGACTACAAGAAAAAGGCACCAGATGAGCTCGCTCAGTTCTTCAGTGCTGAGCTGACGGAGGAGCTTACAGCTGTGAAGCTCTATTTAGGATTTGGTAAGGGACAGATCTTCTTCCTCGAATACCTTATCATGGGTGGGAGTATTGTCGAGCAGCTCCTGCAAGCTGAAGGTTTCGACAAGGATCAGGAGTATCTGTCAGATGTGTTCCGGCAGTTGCAGACCGTCATGGCCTCACCTGACTCAGAGCTGAACAAGGCTCCGCGATACTACAAGCTGGAAAAAGGATGCACTGCGGAACCATCCAGCCCTTGGATGTGCATGTTGGCAGCGTGTATAGGGGCTGTAGGGCATGCCAAGCTGGATCAGTGTCTCACCTTGGTCCCCACTGCTAATGTAGAGAGTCAGGCTAAATTATAGCTGATTTGCTAGCGGCGGAGTAGTCTGATGCCGAGCACCATGATAGCTAGGCCTGACACCACTCATAGAGCTACCCTGGGAAGCGGTGTCGTGTCGACTGGCTGCAGTGTCGGGGATGGAGCTGCCATGGGAAGAGTAGTGTCGACTGGCCGTTGTGTCAGGGTCGGAACGACTGTATGGGCCATACTACGTACTCGATGTTCACGATCATGTTGCTTAGAATCAACCGTAGGTGTGGTGAAATAGCAAAGTCAAGCGTGCGATGGGCCTTCTGCAATCCCTGCTGGAACTTAGCAATACGACTCCTGGTGTCTGACACGATGATCATATCCTCAACGAGACTGATGAACATGGCCGGGACCTCTGCTCCGCTGGCACCATCTATGGAATGACGCAGCTTGGTCTGTGCTGTAAGGAGGCAGTAGCACAGTGCTTCCAGGGACTGGTTGATCCGAACGATCCCTGCTGATGCGAGGCCTGGGGTACGACAAAGTACTTCCACACATCTGGATAGTCCTGCTGCAAGCCAGTGGTGTGCACATTTTGAGTCTGGATCAAACGAGAATGTGGCTGGCTTGTGATGGCCTAATCGTTGGGGTGTTCGATAGGGTAATCCTGAGCAGTCACCTCTCGGGTCACCGTACATAACCCCTAGACCGCTGTTGTCATCACCATGCCACCACTAGTCTTGGTGAGCGCTGAACTCTCTCTGTAGTCTGCTGGCCGCTAAGACGCTATGACTGTTGAGCTGTGGGTCAAAGTCGTTTGCATCAGGGAGGCTGGCACCCAGCTCATGGAGGATTCGTCACACCGTGAAGTACACGTGGAATCTGAGACAGCTGGCGATGGGCACAGCTTCAGGAGTACCAGAATAGGAGTGAAGCAGGGTGGAATTTACTCCACATCCTGCCGTGGTACACCACACGGCAAAGTTCAGCTGCTGATTCCAGTATGAGAGGCTTGGAGCAGCCATCTAAGTATGAGCTTGCATCCTTGATGGTGATGGGCGGTTGGTCAGCTGTTGTGGGTTGATGGGGAAGCTGGTTCGGGACCGTCCATCCACTGTGATGGAGAACGGTGTTAGCTCTGGTATATCATCCAGTATACCTCTCAGGCCAGTCGAGGGTGTACCCATGAGAGGTGGTTGGCTCCGGATGGCTGTCGTGAGGTTTAGTGTGAAGGCCATCTATACTGGTGTTCTTAAAGCTACCTTACAGGCAGCACACTATTTGTAGTCGTCTCGACTCCAGAGACCAGCGGGGCGACCTCGCTGTAACATCTCGTTTGTTAGCTCCTACATATCAACCTGCCCGCTGGAGCCTTTGAGGTATTGCTGTCGCACTTTAGGTTTCTCCGTGTGGTACAGGGCTTGGACCTTCAATATATGGTGGTACTCTTCATCGGTGACCTGGCCATCCTCGAGAGCTTTGCTGACAGACTCGTCGATAGTCCGTAGCATAATCTGTGCCAGTGTCACGTACTTAGCATGCTTCTCCAGGCTCCTTGTGATCTGCCACCGCCCCACCCCCAAGCCCGTGGCCAAGACAGTGGGGGCTAGTGTCACACCACCCAGCGGGATGGCGATGATGGCACCCACCCCTGTAGTGAGAGTTGTCACAGCTGCCACACCAGCACTAGATCCAATCACACCCACAGCAGTGGTTGTACGCGCGAGGACGCTGTAGGCTGTCTTATATCGCATGCGTGTTCTGCTGTACTTTTCTGCCTCATGGCCGAGATTCTGCCTAATGGTATATATCTGCTGGAGTCGCCAGTCATGGACGGTACGGCTCTCGTTAGCAGTCAGGGAGGGATATAGTTCTGGTTGATTCCGCCACTCTGATTTTACCAAAGTATATCTGGAGGATTAAATGGCATCACCTGCAGAATCTGCTCATGAGTCATAGAAGGGTTCATTTTGGAGAGCATGGCGAACCGTACCAGCTTGCTGGTGTCGAGACAGACATCTCTTAGACAGTGGTCATCCAGCACTATGTCGGGTGCCAGTAGGTTTCTGAGACGTGACATCTGGAACTTCCCCTATTGACCAAGATAGTGGGTCCGCCGCTGGATGGCTTTCTTGGTCTTACCCTTCTGCGCCATCTCCTCTTTCCACTGTATGGCATCTGGCTCATCCTCGTGTGTGAAGACACCTGGCTCATCGTCATATGTGAAGACATCTGGCTCATTGTCCCACTTACTCTCTGTCTCATCCTCATCCGTGGTCTCTGCTGCATCATCTGCTGTCTCTGCTACATCTGGCTCATCATCGGTTGTGAAGACATCATCCCGCTTACTCTCCTCCAGGAGGACCTGCCAGTATCGGGAACGTTCACTGTTCCTTCGCCTCCGTGCAAGGCTCGCGTTTCATTGATACCGGCTCTCCTTCTGTAGTCGCTCGCCTTCTTGTTGCAGTGCAAGCATCTGTTCGTTTAAGGTCTTTATCTGTGCAGGGGTTATGCAGGGGCAACCCTGTAGCAGGTTCTTTATCATCTCGGCAAAGGTCAGATATTCCTGGTGTGATATCATGTTGTCGTCAGGTCAATGAGTAATAAGAGTGTAAACCGATATCCCATCCATGCTGGCATATATGTTAATGGAGGGGCTGTTAAACAGGTGATTTACAGGTGTGAACAGGCTAGGACTGATAGCTTTTCATAGGTTGCTGTTGGCACCTGGGTGATACTCTACCACGTCCCAGCCGACTTCTACCAGTGAGCTGCTGTGGGCACTGAAGTTAATGTAGCACATCGGCGTGTATGTGTGTATGTGTGTTGTGCCCCGTTGGGGCACCTCAAAGAAGACCCATTGTACATGGTACTCTAACACCCGTCTCCCCTCTAGAGAGGGTGAGATTACGTTCTCACCACCGGAGAGCAGCGGTCGGACAATCGGCATGGTTATATGTCTTGTTTAAACCACACCTATAGTGTGCTATGGAACCCATATTGCCTCACTCGACTGGTCTTGCTGACCTGGCAGAAGTGTACGCAGTTGATGCTGCCAAGGTAGAAGAGAGCATCATTTGCCCTACAGTATGAAGCAAACTCAAAGGCATTCTCCCTCCACTCCATTGGTGGTGATGTGGTGAAGCTGCTCACAGACCTCAAGGATGTGTCGAAGGAGCGCCTGGGTCACAACATAGATGGCCACAAGATCGTGTTTCGGTATGATTTCCCGAAGAGGAAGTACATCCTCGAGCCGTTGATTGAGCTCTCGGATACAGAGGTGGCAGACAATAACACTCTAAATAACGACCTCAGCTTTCATCTGGTCAAACCATATTCGAACGGTGCCCCGCCGATGGCCCATGATGGCCTGCTATTTACCATGGCAAAAAATCTGCAGTTCATATTTGAGAAGAATGAAGTGCAGTACCGCGCTGGACCTGGGGGTGACATAAATAGGCATCCTGCAGCCATTGGCATATAGGTTACTCCCCCTCTCCACTGTTGTCAAAAAGGATGGGACAGTTCGAGAGCTCTGCAATCGCGGATCATGCTTCCTCACCTAAAAGGTGAAGGTGTCTCCCTGACGAGGGTGGGTCACCGGATCGGGGTTACAGGTGGAAAGCTCCTGCTGCGTCGTCCATTCGATGGACCAGAAGAAGCTGTTACCCTACAGGAGGGCACCCTACGGGTAGATGGTGTGTCACATGTCTCCAAAGTCAAGGGCGCTGTTAAAATGCTTCAGGGAGTAGGACTCACTAGCCCGCAAATGAGTCATATAGTCCTAGAGCTACGTTTCTTAGCCAGCGGCAAAGTGAAGCAGCTTGCCCCTGCCCCTGAGGGGATGAAGATCACTATTGATCCGTATGGAACAGGGCTCGATCTGGGCACAGATATTTCTCGAGGGGTTCACTCTGTTCAATTTAACTCTTCATATATAGCCATGATTCTCATCGGACTGCTTGTGCTGGCGTATACAGCAGTGGCACAGGGCGCTGAGATTGCCATGATATTAGATGCCAAGTGGGCCCACTTCCGGGAGGAGCCCCAGTACAAAATGGGTCGACCACATGTGGAGAAACATTTACGACCGCTTTCACCCACGCAAAGAGATCGTGTCTGTCTCCCACTTTTATGGGGTGGTGATGCTAGGCCGTGGTTGTCTACTGGAGACCTCTGCTCAGTGCTAGATTCTCTGCCTAACATGTGGACATGCCAGACTCTGCCGTGGTTCACATGCTAATCACTTTAGCCTCCTATCAGGTGAGCGTTGTCAATGTAGATGGAAGCCCCTATGCGTGGTCCCATCATGCCAATGCGACTCTGGCAGAGACTACATGTTTGTCTGAGCCTACACAGAATAGAGAGAGATGCCGGCCCTGTGGCTGACGAGCAGTGGTGTATATCACTGTGGAGGCTTGTCTCTAAATGGGCGTTCAGCCCTTGGTTGTAGTAGTGTCGGAATGATCCTACCTCCCTGGCAGTCGTTCGGCGATCCGTGTTAACCCCTGTCTCAACAACCTATGCCCCAGGGATTGAGAGGGCGGAGGGGGCTCATTTGTCTAAATGGAAATCCAGTTGAGGGAGGTGGTATCATTTTACTACTGACACAACTACTTCTGTTAACAGATTTGCATGCGTGTCGATAAGAGTTGGTGAGTAGGAACATCGATGAGATAAGCGGAATCGTTAGGAAGGCATGATATATCCAGAGATAAGTCATTAGCAGAAGGCATGATACAGACCGACACATCGTCACATAAATTTAGGACGGTATCATTAGGTGATAATGATAAATCCAGAGATAGGTCATTAGCAGTAGGCACAATACAGTCAGGAACTGGCGCATCGTCGAATAAATTTAGGTCGGACTCGTTAGGAAGGTAGGCTAAATCCAGAGATATGTCATTAACAGTAGACGCAATACGTACAGGAACTGGTGCGCTATCAAATAAATTTTGGTAAGAATCATTGGGAAGACATGCTAAATCAAGAGATATGTCATCAGATGAAGGCACAAGAATGTCAAGAAGGGATGCATCGTCAAATAAATTTACATCATAATCATTAAGAAGGCATACTAAATCCTGAGATAGGTTATTAGCAAAAGGCACGACGTCAATTAAATTTAGATCGTGTCCATCACGTACATCGGTCGAATAATTAGGATCAATTACGTCACATTCGTTATGAGGATAATTGAAAAATGATGACGTTACGGTACTCAGATCAGGAATAGATAGTTCAGTTCTAGCATGTTCGGTTTGATCTTCGGTAGAAGCAGGTTGTGCAGGTATGGTTACGTCATAATCATATAAATCATCCAAATAATTGATAAACCTCAGCATCGGTAATAGACAGTTCAGGAACAGAGTTGACATCACTAGCATTTACATCACGTAATGCAATGTCATTATGCTCATCAGATACGTGCGGAATTGAAAAGTTGTGATCATACAACATAGAAGCCAGAAATAAAAGATTATCCACAGGTTCATCAGGTGAATAGGGTTGATCCACGTTTAATATTGCCGCATCAGAGTCACGCATCTGCTGCAGAATCACATTAACAGCCTCTTCACATTCTTTAATATCGTCGCTTAAATTATCTGCCATTTTGTTATGTCTTTAACACACACTTAATATTTAAAAAAGACTATTCTCTTAATCGTTTCTTTAAAAAAGAACAAATAGCGATAGCGAACTAGACAGACGCGCTCTGCTTAAGTGCGGAGAACAGCGCCAGGCAGAGGCCGACCGCCATAGCATTCCTCCTCAGCCTCCTCCCTCCTCCTCCTCCTCCTCCTCCTCCTCCTCCTACGACCTCCCTTATCAGACCACCTCTTAATCTCTATTTTTTTACATCCTATTATCAGTCCTCCTCTTAGCTCTATTACTTTTACCTTACATACCACGGTAGATAACCACGGAGGGTGGGGTGGGGGCGGGGCGCATGCCGCTATGTTGAAACGTAAAATACTCAACTTTTAAGGGTTAACATTTACAGAATAACGGAACAGCAATACTGATTCATGCGCTTCGACAGTGTTCTAGAATCTCTCAAGTGTGCGCGGCTGTTCGCCATTTTCTCCAAACAATAGCAATCATAAATTGAGCGTTTTGATTGGTTAAAACAGACTCCCTGCGGTGAAGAACAATAGAGAACAGAACGCCCCATTACTACTCACGCACACGCACATGCACACACACACGCGCACGCACGCACGCACGCACGCACGCACTCACAACGCACGCACGCACGCACGCACGCACGCACGCACGCACGCACGCACGCACGCACGCACGCACGCACTCACGCACGCACGCACGCACGCACGCACGCACGCACGCACGCACGCACGCACGCACGCACGCACGCACGCACGCACGCACGCACGCACGCACGCACGCACGCACGCACGCACGCACGCACGCACGCACGCACGCACATAAACGCACACACGTACAGACGGACCCGCACTCGTACACCCTAGGCTTCAATGTGATAGGTTGTAATGCCAATCATGGCTGCATCCTTAGTCTGGAGAAATATATCAACACTCATCACATAAGCAACCTCATAGTCAATCGCATAACATTCATTACACAAGTACTTATTATTTTACACCCCACTAGTGGTAATAACGTCATGCACTAGGGCCGGAATATATTAGCCCGCCATTGTAGCCTATAAGGAATATTGTAAGAATACCAAGTGTTACATTAGTTTACTACTGTCAAACTAGTATAGGATAAAATGTTTGAGGAAATTTTATAATATCAGTTCAAAATAATTGGACATTTGTGTTCCTTGACTATAGGATATAAATGTAGACAGATAATGCATGGTGTACGTGTAACCTTCATTACGTTATTAGCTATCCTTTTATATCCCACTGGTTTAATAAAGGCACACGTTAGTAACATATACAATTTTATAGAATAACACAGTTTGGGAAATATTAATAGTAACCGTGGTAAGATCAACTCAAAATGATAAAAATTATGTGTCCCTTGCCTACATCATAGAAATGTAGACGCATAATTCACGGCTCACGTGTTTACGTGTTTGTATCGGCTCAATGGACAGCATGGTATGATGTAAGTGTTAACGATCTTACCCGTAAACCTATGATAATCAGGAAATTGAATGCTTGCCACATGCGATTGCCTTCCAGTATGATTGTATCGGTATATGATTGAGGCATACGGTGCTATAGTATACCATATACGTCCATCTTGATCATATGGCGATCATCATGGTTCTGAATTCTTGCATAGGATAGTAAGTCTTGTGATTTAGAGTGTGTAGTGAAGCCATCAGCTTTCTCATCTCGTTTCTCAGCTCACCCGTATTCATATCAAGGAATGATTTACAGATGGTATCCGCCTAGACCATGACAGTAGAGGTATAAGTTAGAGCCACGATCCCGAATAAGTGTATTGGTTATATATAAATTATCAGAAATATTGCCACTTTCTGTATTTTGATGAGACAAGTCACGCACATGTCAGCGAGAAATAGGGATGTGTTTACTCAAATGCGTTTCATATTCTTTGAATAAAACAACCATTCGTAGATATAGCCACACATTCGTGGCAAGCTGCGGATAATGTGCTTGTGTTGGAATCGATTTGAAACTTTGAAACAGGAATTCCATCCAATCTAAATTTCAAAATAACTATGCATATAAGCTGTTGGAGATTGTTCAACTAACTGAACTGGCGATGCTGGGGCAAAGGCTTCCAATCAACTTCGTTTCAAAATGTTTAGCAGAATGTTGATTAATTTGTGAATTCATCAAAGCCGTATAATTCCTTCACTTTGCTGACTGACTTCACTTTTTTTGAAGGACATAATGTCATTTAGATTGTGACATCAGTTAACATGTGGCGGATTGGAATATCACTTTATATACTAGCGTATGCTATGACAGCAGCATGACATATATTTTCACAGCCTCTTCATAGGTCACCTAAGGTTATCTTAGCTGAGATATACTCTTGTGTATCATGTTAATGGCTCAAAGACATACGTGCGTGTGCTCGGTCGTCTCTAAATGGCTGCTATTATTTTGACAGAATTCCTAGACACTAGCTTGAATAATGATATTAAGGGTTCATTTTTCGAAAGCTAGTCAATGATGTGCCCTTGAGAACTAGACTCAATCCAATCTGTAGGAGTTTGGATGGATGTTAATCAATAATTCAAGACGGTAATTGATTATAGATAAACTATTCACAGTCTAATATTTCATCAATAACACATGAATTAATGTATCATTTATCTTCTAAGATAGACTGTAATTTCCGTAAGAACATATAACACGTACAGCGATAGTCCTGCAATTTAAACTGCATCTATCAGAGACAATGGGACAGTTTTGGATAAAACACATCTAAGTTGTTTTTCAACCCCACAATATTATAATTGGCTTGAAACTTATTTCAACTAATTGATTAGCAAAATACATTATTGATTGTAGTAGTAGTAGTAGTAGTAGTGGTAGGATAGCTTGCATTGACTTGAACATGCCTTTAGATTAAAGTGTATATTTCGGTTGCACATTTAATGTGTGATGATATTGCATTGTGTGATACGGCTATAACGCTTGGGCCATTTCAGGATTTCTCATTTACATCGCATTGGCTCATGAATGTGCGTATATCTAAGCATCAAGTTTTAGTATTGAGCGACTAGAAGCAATTTATACACGCAATACTGTACACACAATTTATAGATTTATAATCCAACGTCTGTTTAAATCATTGTCAATGTTGCAGCCACCGTTATATTTTTATTTGTTTACTTCAGTTATCCTGTTTCCGCTCGGCGATACAGAAGAGTCAGGAAGTGATTACACGTACTTCTATCTGTCTGCTTCTCTGGAGTTTGCAATCTATTTGCAGTAAATCAAAGGCTGTACGATCAAATTGCTTTTCAACATTAGCTGATGTGTGTTGATTTACGTTAACTATGCTTTGAGATGTAAATGTAATATAGGTTTTACATATACTTGCGTCTTCGAAAGTTATCAATGGTTTGGTGGCAATCCAGAGAATTATATCTGAGATGAAGTTACCAGAACATTACTTGGCTATGTGCCATCTGATAAAGCCACACTCAGAGCATCTAATACCGCATACTACAATGGTACACACTAAGGTACAGTGGTTCACGCGAATGTACACTAAGCTACAGAGGGAGAATTTAGCCAACATCACTGATAAGATTTTGTTGCTATATCATCATGTATGTAAAGGCTACCCATTTAAACCTAGTAAATACTGTATTAAGAGTTATAGCTGTCAGATCATATAACCATTAACACATTGCTTACTAAGTATGAACTAGTATGCCATTAAATATACATAATACGTTTACCACTATCGGTGATGATTTTGATTACGTAGCTTTTTCCTGCGCTATTACGTCATGACAAACAGGTTGCTCAAACACTATATCCCACCTTTGGTACAGCAACTGTGCCTTGAATACTCAAGAGGAAGACCGGGTTAGATGTCACGTAAGGTCTGGTTGGTAAATATATTAAAGCGGAATCAAGATGGAGACTGCATTAACACTTGTATATTTATAGTATTTTATGTCATGTATCCAACACAGTTCTTATAATTTCTGATTTGGTATGATAAGGTGGTTATATTATAAACACAATGATAGTACCAGTCGAATAGAATATGATCATTAATGTAAACAAACATGCATGTGCATATCAATAGCAGTACTAGATATAAAAATGTCCATTGTTATAATGTATCGTAATGACTAGACATATATAAGCTATAAACCGTAAATCATTTGACAGGAAATGTATGACCATACTCAGGAAATTTATGACCATGCTCGGGAAATGTGTGACCAGCGTTAGATTATGAAAAGGAGTTTAAGGTGAATATTAGTGAACACTGAAAGTATGTTTTAAGTAAATTGCCAGTGACTAATAGCTGACAAAGTCAGCAACAAAGCCAGTGATTATTAAAAAACAATAAGTTAATATTGTTAAAACGTACAATTCCTAAAATATGTTGTCGTACAATTGCCTTTATATATATATGATTACTGTTTTCTGCGGCTATAGTAGGAGAAACATCCTACAGCTGCAATCAGTCATTCTTCACTTTTGCCCATTTGTGTCTTGTCCTCAGCCAAAATCCTTAGCTTCCTAAGGTCCATTCTTGACTTGAGTGTGCCGAGTCCTGCTTTCTTGAAGTCACCTCGTAGCACGCTTAGCAGATTTATGCAATGACGTCCTCTATTGGCTTTGTATTTGCTGGCTCCGAGTAGGGAGAATTCCAAGGCTCTCTGTCCTGGTGTCTCTTCTGGCATCCTTAGCACATCGCCAAATATGGACCATCTTTGCTGGATGACTTTTACAGACAGCGGCGACGTATTACACATCTTGTATAGTGCATAGTTGGAAATTATGCTGTCTGGCCATCGGTGTCCAGTGATGGTGCGAAGGTGTTTGCGGTGTCAGGCATCGAGCTTGTCTAGAGCTGCATTTGGAGCTGCCCAGCTGTTACAGTTATACAGCATCAAGGATACGCAGGTTGCATTCTATAAACGTAGCCTCTTCATCAAGGGCATCTTTGATCTACGAATCCATAGCTTCCAGAAGGACGGGAAAGCTATGTTCCCCATGACGCAGCATGCAGAGATATCAGCAGTACTGCAAAGCAGTGAGCGCAGGATTTTATTTTTCTTCCATGCTTCGCCGCCACGAAGTGGGTCGTTATTTTCTATAGTGTCATGCTTTGTCGATAGGTATATGTGGGTGAACTCTGTTTTGGATTCATCTATAAAGAGATTCTCAATTTTTAGTTTGCTTGCAGCTATTGGGAGAGGTTCGTCAAGGGGTTTCTTTTCCTCGTCTCTGAATTCCACATCGTCGGCATATTCCATCTCTAGTGGCATGCCAAGTATTGACACTGGGGTGTTTGGTCTTGTGGACCTTTCCCGGGCAGATTTCAATGTGGCAGCAAGGTAGCAGGTGAAAAGCACCGGAGATAGACCATCTCCCTGTGGGGAGCCGATTGATGTATCAAACTCTACAGCCTTCACTGTCTTGACTCGTACTCTCAGCTTGGTGTCTGCAAGCAGTAGTCTCACTAGTCATAGCTCATCTCCATTGCCACTGGCCTGGCATAGTACATCTAGGATCTTTGAGCGTTTACTTGTGTCGAAGGCTCGTGACATGTCAATGCCCATTTTGTGGAAGTCCCAGTTTTTGGACATGACTACCAACACGAGTATGCGTTGAGCCCATACAATGTCTGCGCAGCTGCGTCCACGTTTGAAGCCACTTTTACATGATCCGGTGAAGTAATCAATCTTGTCTCGGATGCGGCGTAGAGTAACATTGGATAGGATTTTCCGTATGCTGTTGAGGAGCACAATGGGTCCAGATTGGCTGATGCCCAGGTGGCTTCTTGGTCTTGGGTAGTGCGATAAGAGTGCCTTGGCCTACAGCGTCGATTGGAAGGTGGTGCATAAAAGTTGAATTGATTAGGTGCGTGATCGGTTTTGAGATAACGTCACTTGCATATTTGAATGGTTCATTGCTCATGCCATTGCGTCCAGATGCACGTCAATGTATGTGTCTTCTCAACTTCTGGTGTTAGTAATGACCTGGGGTATCCTGACAACGGGTGCAAGGGCTGATCGTCGTTGTGAGTGAACTGTTCCGTGAACCATTCTCGGATCGCCTCGGATTTTTCCTGGTCATTCCCGATAAAGTGTCGTTCAGAGTTGTGTACAGTGAGTGGTGGTGTGTTGTTCGTAACTCTCAGGGCTCGGGCTGCCCGAAAATTTGTTGTGACAGCCACCCATGGCAGTGATTTCATCTGTTAGGGAGTCTGCCGGTTGAATAGCAAGATCTTGTAAGCATTCGCTAATGTGGTATATAGAATAATATTGCACTCCCGGCGTAGTTTGGTGCGGTCTTCACTTTGGCCACGTTGATAGATGCGCAGCCATATTGATGTCTGCTCTGCTGACAGTTTTACTACTAGAGGTTCGTCAGTGTACCTAGTTTGGTGTTTTTTTAGAACACCTATGGTACTGGTAGCGGATGATTCCATAGATTTCAGCATTTTGGTTGGGGCTTCGTTTGGATCAAAGCTGACATCGATGTTAGCTATCTGCTCCCGAGGGCATTTTTGTATGACATTTGCGTGTCAGTGTCACTGATGAGCTTGGGTAGGGTGTAGGTGACTCTACCCTCTTACCTGATATGGTGTTTATATATTAGGTAACGATCGTTCATCTGAAGGCGTGTAATGACTAGCTTATGGTCAGAATTGAGGTATGTGCCTCCATACGAACGAGCATTCCGGAGTAAGGTTTTTGCTTCTGTCTTGCATAGTATGATGTCTATTTGGTTGAAGTCAGCTGTTGTGGCCTTAGACCCTTTTGAGACTTTGCGATCAGTAATGTGTCCAGTCCATGTGGTCCGGCGACGCCATGGGTGTTTAAAAGCCGTATTTGTGACAAATAGGCCATTGGAACTAAGGAATGCCACCAGTGCATCGCCATTGCTGTAGCGTGTGCCCTCTCCATAGGATCCCATGCATAAGCCAAGTCCTGAACTTTTGTCCGCAATTCCGAGTTTACCCAGCTTAGAGTTGAAATCTCCACACCCGAACAGCTGCCATCTAGCTGGGATTGTAATGGCGGAGCTTTGTTCTGCATAGAAGGAATCTAATATTGCTGGATTCTCTTTGACCTTTTCGGTAGTTGGGCTTATGCGTTGACAATTCCACACTTAGTGGCGGTGTGTTTTTGCGTAGGTGTAGCCAGGTCGATGAATGCAACGCGATCACTGACGTATCCAAAACTAATGACATATTATATAGTATTAAAAAGTTTGCTAAAATAGCTTTTTGCACACGTAAACTTATTAAGCATTAAGCAAGTGTTGACAATTCTGAAAACAGTATTATTGAAAGTCATTGTTGATTACTGCTTCAATGGCTGACAGTCATGCTAATTTCAAAATAGGCAATATATATGTATGAAAATACTTCAGTCTCAACCTGTTATTCTATGTCATTGGAAGGTGTAGATAGTATGTACCAATACATAGTGCACTCTACAGTCAAGTGCGTCCTTCATTGGGCGGGTGGAAGATGATTACATTAGCACGGTGCTTTGAATGTAGTATGATATCAACACTGACACATTCTGCAATTCTTAAATTAACTTAATGAGATATGATAAAGAATGAACATGCATGTATATCATATACACTATGCACAAATAATACGTTTTTATTTTTATCAAAAGCTACGCGAATGACTGCTAATCACTGGTTATCAGTCATTATATGTCAAAGATTGATGAATATGAATTATCAAGCCAAAAAATTTAATAATTTAAAATATGCATTGGGATGGAACATAGCTTACAATGATGAACAGTGCAATTATTTGGCAGTATGCCATTTCATAGGGCATTATGTACAGAGATATAGACAGCTGGAGCTTTTGGGTGAAGTGATGTGATAAGATGGGATATGGTTTACAAGATGAAGTGTGGGCTGAACAAACACCTATAATTTCAGTAGTTACCTCAGTACGAGATGATGCACATGAAATAAAGACAGTATCCCTTATTAAACCCATGATAGAATCTGGTATTTGTGTATGCTAATATCGCAAAACTGTTTGAATTCAGATGCATAAGCTTCCAGCAGAATATTTGAAGACAGATTTTTGCCATTAGAAGCTTCTCTATAAAATCTTACCAAACTACTCAGAGCCATTGCTACAAGCGTGGCTGCAACAGAATGCGGTTGTACCTTATTTCATAGATTTTTTCTATCGCTGGTAGGCCCGAATCCAACGCGAATTTTGATAACAGATATCATTAACGCACACAATTGCGCTACCATGCGGTCAGATAACCCCATGGACGTTTTCTAATCATCATCCGGTTCTTTGCTAGTGATCACACAGTTACCTGCCTGATGTTTGAATCAAGATATATCTCGTCTTATCCTGATAAACACATAATGCCCTTTCAATGAATAAACACATAATGCAGTTTTAATGAAAACAGTAACAGCTGTCCGTAGTCCAAGAGTTGTTGCACACGTGTAAGAAGTGTTTCAATTGTCCGACATTATCACTGGCAGGCACGATAGCAGTTACATATATATAATTTCAATATACTTAGTAAACACAACTTGAATAGCAAATGTCAGAGATTAACGATACCATTTCTACCGATCTATATTTAATTGCTTTATTCCACAGCCCTTCTCCTTGTTTAAAGCTCTTAAGCATCTATATTTACGTACATTATTCCACCAGCCCTCTTCTTGCTCAAAGCAGTTACTGATCTATATTTAAGTGCTTTATTCCACAAGCCCCTCTCCTTGTTTCAAGCTCCTACTGAGCTCTATTTATGTGCTTTATTCCACAACCTAAATCCTTATTTGAAGCAGCTACCGCTCTATATTTAAGTGCTTTATTCAACACACCCAATCCTTGAGTGAAGCAGCTACTGATCTATATCTAAGTGCTTTATTCCAACAGCCCTCTCCTTGTTTGAAGCTCCTACTGAGCTATATTTACGTGCTTTATTCCACAGCCCGCCTCTTTGGTTGAAGCAGCTACTGATTTATATTTAAGTGCTTTATTCCACAACCCCAATCCTTGTTTTAAGCAGCTACTGCTATATATTTACGTGCTTTATTCCACAACCTCTCTTCTTGCTTGAAGCAGCTACCGAGTGAGCAGAGGATACGTATTCGGGAATGATTTCCGATCTTAAAGCATATGCCTTCTCGGTATTGGCTGCGTCGGATGACACATCACAACTACGTGCCATGTAGGTTAATGAGGGAGGAAAGATACACTTATAACGAAACTGAACAGTAATACAAATAATACCATTGCTGCATTGCCATCTGCGTAATCAATTCCATCTTAGCAATCAAGTTATTGCTACATGGCACAAATCCATAATGTGTTATCCTCCTAATTGGATTTACGGCACATGCCTGATCATCAAACATTTTATGATGGATGTTATTGTAATATACATCAACAAATTATACACTGCACAGCTTTATGTGAATATGTATCTTCTGCTTAGCCAACAACACCAGCACATTTTTCCTATCTCATCGCTTTTTTCATAAACCATTATAATCTGTGTATAAATACTACAAAATCCTCGCAAACTCAGTTTGTTTTGGTTAATCAAAGGAATGCAGTCTCTGATAGCCCTACCTCGTGCCCAATGACAATTTTGACTACACTAGAATTTATGTCACTAACACTCAACAAACAAGCAACACAGTGTGTCGAATATTAAGCAAACTGCCACTTTCTTGGGTAGTATTGGTACCAGCTTTGACGTCACCACAGATGTCATCAGTATCGAATGAGTTCACAAAGTACATGTTATTCCGTAATGCGTGGCATGGCCAGAACAATTTATTCATATTGCTTTTTTGGTGGCGTTCGTCTGGGTTCGCCATTTTATCACGTCTTCTAACACCCACGTGTATCTCTGATGAGTTATTCCACAAAACGAATATTCAAATATCGAGAAGAAACCTCTTTTGACAAAGATTGGCTGTTGGAAATAATTTTGGCGTTTGAGGCATGTGCGGGAGAAAGGGAGTTCAATTGTCCCCTTTGCACTATACAGTTTAGGTATTTTAGGGAAAATATATTATTTTTCTGACAGATCATTAATCAGATATAAAATAATATTCTGGAAAATTAGTGCATACAAATGCAACTTATACATGGCTATTATGCCCGTATATTTGGCGGTCTTTATGCTACGAACTGACCAGAACGGAAGTTCTAAATATGATGGAAACAATCCTATCATTGACAGTGCATTGGATATTGGAAGGATGGCTGGCAGATGTTTTCATGGTGTAGCAATTATAGCTGTCACTATTAAGTATATATGGCCCCTAAACTGTAAAAATATATGAATAATAATATAAATGACTTATAGATACATTATAAGAAGCGTGAAAGGCCAGTGCAGGTACATGGAATATTGCTACTATGCCATTTGACAGAATTTCCATTTCTGAAAATAACAATTGCAATAATGTGAACAAGTGAAATGAACATATCATCACATCTAAATGGAGATAACATCACATCTAAATGATATTGAGTAATACAGGGCCGCACGCCATATGCTTTCTAATGCCCTCATATATGCTTTTTGCACGGTTTCTGGGTAATGAATCTTCCCAGATTATCCAGCCATCATATGTCGTCATAATCAAGTACGTGACGTATAGGATGTCTTCAAAATCAATAACGTTATGAATGATGTAGATAAGTACGTCACGAACGCATAATTGAAGAGGGACTATGTATTGTTGTGCGAAATGTATGTCTTTACTATTCAATAGGCAGCAACAACACACAGTCAAATTAGTTTCAAAATGTTCAACAGCTTACCTGTATAGATTTTATAAATTGATTGTTAGGGCGTTCGGGGATCGATCGATCCCAGCATGGGCGAAGTATGTGTAAAGCTTAAGTAAAGGTGGGCGGGGCATTGCTAAGGCTGTAGAGGTGCATTATATGCCAGCAGAGACACAACAGATAATCAATATTGTCTTTGCTTTAATCTGTGCATTGCTATGACTGACAACTTACTTTCAAACGAATATCTCGGTGTTAACGTCTTGATAAGGTGAATGATAGACACGAGCTTATAAATCTAAAGCTGCGACGTGTCGACGTCAGTATGTATACCATTAAAATTCATGGGCCACGAATATGAGAGCAAAATGTACAGATACAAGTTAGCGTGTGGTCTCTGTCGTATGCTGAGAGGGTTTGCATATCCCATGCTGAGCATTCTATCCGAATTATCTCGTATGTAGTTATCAATTTTATTATGTATTGTGGCTATGTTGCCCGAACAGTGATTTGCTCAAATTTCTCACTAATACAAAGCATTACAACTGGATGGGGTTCGCATAGTGCCCTGTGAACGTGTTATTGGCAGATCTAGATCTGGGTAAAGAAAATGTGTGCCCCTTGATGCGTCCTGACAGCTTTGGAAATTCGCTTGAGTACAACCCACTGCAGGACAATGCTGAACGGAATGACGCTCTGTACGTCGCTTTGTGGGACTACGAGTTTCGACCATGTCAGTGTCATGTACTCTGGGCATTGTACCATCCGTATCCACTCGAGCCTTTCAGCGCAGTGAGCGTGGGTGACATATAATCTGATTTAAATTGTAGTGCCGATGTGTGGACTCATACTTAGGTTGACAAATCCTTGAAGCAATACCCGGGGATTAGTTATCATCATCCCGTACTATGCACGGACTTTGTAAATTGTCTGATTACATGACAAGTGAGCGACGTGCCGTCTATGGCTGGATACCCATCACTTTTCGAGACATGTAGTGTGAATTAGTATAATACTCATGAACACGTATTTTTGTAAACAACGGTTAATCGATTCCAACCAGCTGAGAGTACCACGAAGAGATTTGATATGACTAAGTATAGGAGACTACTGCATTCATTCCTTCTATATGATACTCATTTAGTTCATTCAGAACATCTCTTGGATTTCTTCAATGCACCCTCGCGCTGTCTGTCCTCCCGCCCGTCCGGCCATCTGTCCGTCGGACCATCCGTCCAGACGTGTGTCCGTCCATCCATCTGCCCGCCCGTCCGGCCGGTCGGTGGCTGGCTGGCTGGCTGGCTGGCTGGCTGGCTGGCTGGCTGGCTGGCTGGCTGGCTGGCTGGCTGGCTGGCTGGCTGGCTGGCTGGCTGACTGGCTGGCTGGCTGGCTGGCTGGCTGGCTGGCTGGCTGGCTGGCTGCATGCCTTCCTGCCTGCCTGCCTGCCTGCCTGCCTGCCTGCCTGCCTGCCTGCCTGCCTGCCTGCCTGCCTGCCTGCCTGCCTGCCTGCCTGCCTGCATGTCTGCCTGCCTGCCTGCCGACCTGCCTGCATGTCTGCTTGCCTGCCTGCCTGTCCGCCTGCCCACCCGCCCGCCCGCCCGCCCGCCCGCCCGCCAGCCCGCCCGCCCGCCCGCCCGCCCGCCCGCCCGTCTGTCTGTCTGTTTGTCTGTCTGCATTGGTTGTAACTACATTCCTGGCCACGCATTTCCAATATTATTCAACAGCTTACCTGTATAGTTAGCTTTACGTTTAGATTGTGGGAATTTAGGTTTGAAATCAATTCCAAAAGACGGAAGACACTGAGAGAGTTTAGCGAGAAATGTGCATGGTCAATTCAGTTCCATTTCTCTAGCAAGATATGCTGTTGCTTGTGGTGCTGAATTTTATCTGGACCAGAATATGTTGGCTGGTTCCAACTGTCAACATGACGTCGCGTTCATTACGTGACTACTGAAGCAAGACATCACATGCTTGTTTGAGAGATAGAAGAATGTCACGTATTATGACCATTTTATCGAAGGCCTCGACAGCTATATGTGTTAAAACAAAACAACTATACCGACCCAGAGCTATGCCACCTGTCTTGAGCTTGGAACCATAGATTTCGGCATGCTCTACATATTACAGTTGTAATTTCATGCAACGATTCAGCACATATAATCATTATAACTGCTTCGCCCACGGTTGCTATCAATGGCCCACACGGCCCAACATTCGGCAATCCCCACATATATCAATTATTGACATTGGTGTATCAGCTGTCTCCGGATGCTATAGGCGATTGCAGCAACGAGCAACACTTCATTGCTAGCAACACACGCAGACTCGCTGTCGCATTTGCGTATACTGTTATGGTGCTCTCCAATAAAACGTGACATTTGCGGAGGTACACACGGCTGATGTAAAACACAAGTAGCACTCTGTCTGGGGATTTCAAACACGATTGCTGTCATACGCGGCCTGCAATCTATGAATGCCATAAACTGTTTGCTTTGAGTGGATGCTCCAAAATGTCACTGACATACAATCATTACCGGGTGCTCTGAGATACTGCTGTCATCGAGTGCGTGTGCCACACTGTCTCCGAAATGACTGGTGTCACAGGCGGAATATATATGTGGTTAATGTTTCAAAGGAAGCATTACATCATTTCAGCGCTACTTCTCACTTCATAAAAGGCAACACAGGTAATTGTGAGGTGGGAATAGACGCATAGTGCTCGCAGCAATATACTAATGAGTGCTCTGATAGTGGGATACTCGCCAGAAGTGAATTACGTACAGAGGACTGTGTCACCATGTGTCTGTAGAAGCAATTTACTAAGTTTAATTAATCATTGTATTTAGTAACACATAGTCGCGAATCGCCAGCGTTATTACACTTCAGTAATTTGTTATATCGTTATTCATCCTGCTCGCTTTTCAATCTTATGATCTAAGCGGATACAGATTAAGAAAACTGGCGATGAACTGATAACATTTCAAAATTTCTCGCTTACCCCGCTCGTCATAAAATAATATATGAAAAGCGAATTAGTAGCGTTTCCACTAATCGCTATTGGCATATTGTGCCTGGGCGAACAGTGAATCTACCTGGTGCAATCATTTTATGCAACAATCCATGCTCGAAATACAACATTAAAATATTACTACAATTCAGCCATCTTGTCGTAAGCAATCAGGTTACGAGAACTCGCCTAGTAGTAGGGTCGGAATTAAAATGATACCACCTCCCTCAACTGGCAGCTGTTCGGCGATCCGTGGCCCCACCGCCCTCTCAATGCCTGGGGCATAGGTTTGTTGAGAGATGTGGTTGGTGTATGCCTCTAGATGGGAGCTATGCCCCCATGGATTGAGACGGCGGTGGGGGCCACCACGGATCGCCGAACGGCTGCCAGTTGAGGGAGGTAGTATCATTTTAGTTCCGACCCTACTACTGGGCAAATGCTACCACCGCCTTCAATTGGCAGCTGCCAAGCGATCCGTGACCTCCACCGCCCTCTCAAGCCCTGGGCATAGGAATTTGAGCCATGTGATCGTGGTTAGTGTAGGCGTATAGATGGAGATGGGACTGTGTAGGCTCAGACAAACATGTCGTCTCTGCCAGAGTCGCATCAGCATGATGGGAACCCCCCCCCTCCATAATGTCTTCCATCTACCTTGACAGCGCTCAGCTGGCAGGATGCTAACGTGCTTAGCATTTGCACCACGGCGGACTCTGGCATGTTCACATGTTACACAGAGAATGTCTCCAGCAGACAACCACGTCCTACCCTCTCCAAACCATAGAAGTGGCAGACAGACTCGATCTCTTCACGTGGGTGAAAGCGGTCGTACATGTTTCTCCGCAAGGGGTCGACCCAAGGATTGTGCTGGGAGTTATCCCGGAAGTGGGCCCACTTGGCATCCAATATCATGGCAGTCTCAGCTCCCTGTGCCACTGCTGTAGACGATAGAACGAGCAGTATGATGAGAATCATGGCTATATATGAAGAGTTAACTGAACAGAGTGAACCCCTCGACAAATATCTGTGCCAGAACGAGCCCTGTTCCATCCGGATCGATAGTGATCTTCATCCCCTCAGGGGCAGGCGCTAGCTGCTTCACTCTGCCGCCAGCTAAGAAACGTAGCTCTAGGACTATATGAGTCGTTTGCGGGCTAGTGAGGCCGACTCGCTGAAGCAGTTTAACAGCACTCTTGGCATTGGAGACATGTGACACACCATCTACCCATAGGATGCCCTCCTGGAGGTTAACAGCTTCTGGGCCATCGAATGGACGATGCAGCAGGAGCTTTCCACCTGTAACCCTGATCCGGTGACCCACCCTCGTCAGGGAGACACCTTCACCTATGTAGGCGAGGAAGGAGGATCCCCGATTGTAGACCTATCGAACTGTCCCATCCCTTTTCACAGCAGTGGAGAGGGGAATAACCTCTATGTCAATGACTGCGGAAGGCCTATATTATGGCAACCATGTTTGCCAGTCACCACCAGGTCCAGCGCGGTACCACACTTCATCCTTCTCAAACATGAACTGCAGGTTTTCTGTCAGGGTCAATAACAGACCCTCATGTGTCATCGGCGGGGCATTGCTCGAATAGGGTTTGACCAGATGAAAGCCGAGGTCGTCATTTAGGGTGTTGATATCTGCCACCTCTGTGTCCGAGACCACAATCAACGGCTCGAGGATGTACTTCCGAAACACAATCTTGTGGCCATCTATGTTGCGACCCAGGCGCTCCTTCGACACATCATTGAGGTCTGTGAGCAGATCCACCCCATCACCACCAATGGGGTGGAGGGAGAATGCCTTTGAGTTTGCTTCGTACTGTAGGCCGAATGACTTACCATCGCACTCTTCTACCTTGGCAGCATCAACTGCGTACACATCTGCCAGGTCAGCAAGACCAGTCGAGTGAGCAAATATGAGTAACATAGCATGCTATAGAAGGGGTTTAAACGGGAGATATAACCATGCCGATTGCCTGACTGCTGTTCTCCCGTGGAGAGAACGTAATCTCACCCTCTCTAGAGGGGAGATGGGTGGTACAATACCGTGTAGAATGGGTCCTCTTTGAGGTGCCCCAGCGGGGCACAACATAAATACACGCCGATGTGCTACATTAGCCTCCGGGCAGTGCACACAGCAGCTCACTGGTAGAAGTCGTCCGGGACGTGATAGAGTATCTCCCAGGTTCCAACAGCAACCTATGGAAAGCTATCAGTCCTAGCTTGTTCACACCTGTAAACCACCTGTTTGACAGCCCCTCCATTAACATATATGCCAGCACAGATGTAATATTGGATGCCCGTATAGAGTTTACACTCTTATTACTCATTGACTTGATGACAACATGATATCACTAGAGGAATATTTGACATTTGCCGAGATGATGAACCCGATAGAGGGTTGCCCAAGGGCCTTAAACGCACAGATGCTCGCACAGCAACACATCTGTCAACAAGAAGGAGAGCGACTACAGCGGGAGAGTTGGTCTCAACAGGCTGGCACCAAGGCATGCAGGCGAAGGAATGGTGAATGTTCCCAATGCTGGCAGGCCCTCCTGGAGGAGAGTAAGCGGGACGCAGGAGTCTTGACAGACGACGATGAGTCAGAGGTCTTCACATACGACGATGAGCCAGATGTCTTCACATACGTCGATGAGCCAGGTGTCTTCACAGACGAGGATGAGCCAGATGTTATACAGTGGGAAGAGGAGATGGCGCAGTAGTGTAAGACCAAGAAAGTCATCCAGCTGCGGGCCTACTATCTTGGTATTAAGGTGAAGTTCCAGATGTCAGGTCTCAGAAAGCTACTGGCACCCGACATAGGGCTGGATGACCTTTTTCTAAGAGACGTCTGTCTCGACACTAAAAGCCTGGCACAAGTCACTATGCAACTTCTACAGGTGATGCAGGCTTAATCTCCAGGTATACTATGGCAAAATCAGAGTGGAGGTTTAATCCCCAGGTGTAGAATGGCGGAAGCAACCAGAACCATAACCCTCCCTGACTGGTGACTCCAGCAGGCAGAATCTCATCCATGAGGCAGAAAAGTACAGCAGAACGTGCAGGCGATATAAGACGGCCTACAACGTCGTCACGCGTATACCCACTGCAGTGGGTGTGATTGGAGCCAGTGGTAGTGTGGCAGCTGTGGCCACTCTCACTACAGGTTTGGGTGCCATCGTCGCCCTCCCGCTGGCGTGACACTATCTACCAATGTCTTGTCCATTGGCTTTGTGGTGGGGCAGCGGCAGATCGCAAAGAGGCTGGAAACGCATGCTCAGTACGTGACACTGGCACATAGTATGCTACGGACTATCGACGTGTCTGTCAGCAATGTTCTCGAGGATGGCCAGGTCACCGATGAAGAGTACCTCCATATATTGAAGGTCCAAGCCCTGTACTGTACGGAGAAACCTAAAGTGCAACAGCATTACCTCAAAGGCTCCAGTGGGCGGGTTGATATGGATGAGTTAAAAAGAGGTCGCCACGCTGGTTTCCGGAGTCGAGCCGACTACAAATAGTGTCCTGCCTGTATGATAGCTTTAAGAACACCAGTATAGATGACCTTCCGACTGAACCTCACGACAGTCATCCGGAGCCAACCGCCCCTCCTGGGTACACCCTTGAATGGCCTGAGCGGTCTGTTGTCTGATATACCAGAGCTAACACCATTCTCCATCACAGTGGATGGACGGTCCCACGACCGCTGACCAACCGCCCCATCACCATCAAGGATGCGAAGCAATCTCATACTTGGATGGCTGCTACAAGCCTCTCATACTTAAATCAGCAGCTGGACTTTGCCGTGTGGTGTGCCATGGCAGGATGTGGAGTAAGTTCCACCCTGCTTCACTCCTATTCTGGTACTCAGCTGTCTCAGATTCCACGTGTACTTCACAGTGCGACGAATCCTCGATGAGCTGGGTGCAAGCCTCCATGATACAAACGACTTCGACCCACAGCTCAACAGTCATAGCATATCAGTGGCCAACAGACTACAGAGCTAGTTCAGCGCTCACCACAACTATCGGCGGCATGGTGGTGACAACAGCGGTCTAGCGGTTATGCACGGTGACCCGAGACGTGACTACTCGGGATTCCCCTATCGAACACCCCGATGAGTTGATTCCGAGAAACATGATCGTGAACATCGAGGACCTCCTAGTCAGGTGCTATAACAACAAGATGGTCGAGGGCAGTTCCGCCGGTGTCCACTTCGGCTTCAACACTGATATCAATGCACCTACGTGTAGTACGGGCATGGCAGCACATACAGTTATTCTGACCCTGACACTGCAGCCAGTCGACATGACGCTTCCCATGGCAGCTCTACATAAAAGCGTTCTGGCCCGACACTGCAGCCAGTCGACACGACACTGCTTCCCGTGGCATCTCTACATGTAGAGTCAGGCCTAGCTATCAGGGCACTCGGGATCAGCTTACTCGCCCACTAGCAAATCAGCTATAGGACGATCCTGACTCACTACAGTAGCAGTGGGACCACGGTGAGACACTGAACCGGCTTGACATGCCCTACAACCTCTATACACGCTGGAGACATGCACATCCAAGTGCTGGATGGTTCCACAGTGCATCATTTTTCCAGCCTGTAGTATCGCAGAGCCTTGTTCAGCTCTGAGTCAGGTGAGGCCATGGCGGTTGCAACTGCCGGAACACATCTGACAGATACTCCCGATCCTTGTAGAAACCTTTAGCTCGCAGGACCTGCGCGACGATACTCCCGCCCATGATAAGGTATAAGGAAGCAGATCTGTCCCTTACCAAATCCTAGATAGAGCTTCATTCATCAGAAGGCTGAGGAACTTCGTTCGAGGTCTCCACTACTTCGTCAGATGCTTGAGGACCTTCGTCAGAGGCTTGAGGAACTTCGTCAGAAGCTTGAGGAACTTCGTCAGTTTCGTCAGAAGCCTGTTGCTGAAACTGCCGCTTAAACTGTTGCTTAAACTCTTAACTGAGGGTCAGAGTCTGGGACTCTCTTCTTCTGGAACTGAGATCTACTTTTTCCATGCATGAATAGCATTGTGCTTGCGAGTGGATTTGCTGATGCGGTCCTGGTAGTTAGCTGGGAAGTTCAAAAATGCTGCCAGATTACTAGCCAATCTCCTGCGCCATCTTTCGTTAAAGATGTTCTCAGCAGCCTCCTTGCGGCCAACATTTACCCCTTCCTTGCGGCCAACAGTGAACCCCTCCTGAGTACCTTCTGCATGAACAGTGTCATGGCTCTCCACTACAGTGGCACTGACCTCCTGAAGTAGTTATTTGCTCCAGACTGGAGGCTATCCAGTATATCTCGCTCTTCCTGGCTATGGAGGCTCAATACTGCAACCCACTTCCCGACCATTTGTAGAACTTTGGGTTCGACCCTTGCCCTTTGGAGAGCTAGAATAACAGGACTGTTGGTTTGGGCCACAGGTAGGTTGAGTGCCCTGCGCTGTGTGCTGTCACACTTCCGGTAGAGTATCCAAGTCAGGATTTCTTTTGTACTATGTGCTGGCGCTCCTTCCTCTATGGCGGCCAGTATCTCCGTATCAGACGGAGGTGTGACCTTGGCTCGCTCGTGGATAATGTTGATGTCACGAAGCAGTCCTCGGACCCTGTCACGGTGGAACAGTGCACACCGTGGCTGTCATTCTGACTGTCGTGCCAACTTGTCCTGCTGCCTATAGACACTCTGCGGGAGAATGGTAGCGAACATGGCAGCCATTTAAAACCTCTATATACCCAGACCTTAAACATGCTGCAGTATGTGCAACATTCAGTTGGGGCCATTGACCCCCGCAACATCGCACCGCACTGATTCTCAGAGGGACCACCTGATGGTCATTCGACCCAGTATACATGATGAGAACCCGGTGTCCGCTGCTGGGAAGTACATCGACTTTGCAATCTTGGCACAGATCCACGAGATCAAGATCATGCCACTGGAGTTCAAGCTTCAGAGCACAACAGAATGGACGGTAGAGCTCCCTCCGGTTCTGAACAGGTGGGAGATCATGCAGGACAACAGCACCGCGGACACCACCTAAGTGAACGATGAGTACCGAGTCCTAGGTCCGCTGGCTCATGTGCAAACCTTCTATGCGAAGGGAAAGGGGTACTACGATGTGGGGTGCAATGAAGGGTTCACGGAATTCGAACTACAGGTAGCTGTCTAGATGCCCATGGCGGTTCCACTCTTAACCCTCATCAAGATCACACACGTGAACCTGGCTGCCATGTAGGATAGGCTGTTCCTCCGGGTGTACACTGAGCAGCTCGCAGATGTGACGATGAATGCTCCAAGACTTCATGCCTGGCATGACGAGAATAACCAGGAGCCGAGGCAAACGGCTTTCAGACTGCGGATAATGCATTTGGAGCGAGAACACCAGCAGGTCCAAGCCACAGCTAACCAATAGGTAGAGCCAACATTGCATTGTGGTGTATTGGACTGTGTCGCTGTTACGGTCATGGTTCAGAAGGGAGGTGTCATCCAGCAGGTGGATACGCTAGACGACTTCAAACTTGTGGTTGCTGGGACCAATATTCTTGGTGA
Organism: Chaetoderma sp. LZ-2023a; assembly: GCA_034401795.1. Lineage (NCBI taxonomy): Eukaryota > Metazoa > Mollusca > Caudofoveata > Chaetodermatida > Chaetodermatidae > Chaetoderma > Chaetoderma sp. LZ-2023a. The sequence continues at coordinate 270,923,445 of CM067369.1, read as the reverse complement.
GGTACGCGAGCTGGCTGATTGCCAACTCGACAGACAGAGAACTAAGTCATATGCGCTTCTGCGCCTAACCAGTGGAAGCGACGACCTCGAGTCAGCACTCAAGGGCTGTCACCACCTTGGGGGCAGGAACATTCCACCTAATCATGGCAGCTGGCTCAGCTTCAACATCGGAAACCTCATAGCTGGGACTCGCTCATTAGGTGTGATGGTACTTTACTTTGGCTATGCTAAGGTATGTGTGTCGAACACATCAGGTATTCAGCTTGAGTGTACGTAGAGCACGACTCCTGTCGTCACAACTGCAGCTGCCACCACTACTATAAGCCCTGCTGTCTTCTGTCCTGTCGATGCTTCATAGTCGAGCGTTGGCTCAGATATTTTTACAGCCTCGTCGTACTCATCGAGACTCTCATCTGCCTCTTTGATGCTCTGGTTGGCCTAAGCTTGGAGTTGTCCTCGGCGTGCCTCCCTCTGGCGCATATGCTCTTGTGTTTTTCTGTACTCAAACTTCTCCTTAGACAGCTTCTCCATCGCCTGGTTATGACGCTCATGCTCGACCTCTGCCAGCTTCCTCTCGGCGAAGCTGAGTCCCCAGTTCGCTAGGACAAACATGCCTGCATTCAAGATTGCAGATGCCATGCTATAGACTACGGTTTAAAGCTACTATATAGCTGCCTCCACCCCCCCCCCCATCGACGGATCCCCAGAGCTATGTATGAACCGGAGGCGTATGAAGATCCAGTCAAGGATATAGATGACGAGGACTATGAGGAGGACTATGATGAGGAGGATTATGATGCAGACTACGATGTCAGTGGTGAGTATGATGATTTAAAGCCTGAATCCCGCAAGCTAGTACACAGAGCGAAAGGAATCTATCGCACTTACGTAAAAGGTTCTATTGGTCCGCTGGCAGCAGTTGGGGCCCTGATCTCTCTGTTTACAATGAAGGATGGCGAGACAGTCCGCAAGATCGCCAACAATGCTCTCCATGGTGTGGAGAAGATTTCTGAAGCCATACCAGCCATCGCCTCAGGAGTAGGTACATTCTTCGGAGTCGCAGGCCCTTGACTACCATACGTTGCCATAGCACTCGCGGCCATCTGGGCCGCCGGACATTTAAGCCATTCCGTATAAGGATGGCGTCTCTGTATGACCCAATCACGTCCCTTAACTTCTGCGCATTGCTCGATAAACTAGCATTCATTGAGGATTCAGTAGAGATTCGATGCCAGTGTACGGAGGTGTTTGAGGAGGTCTTCAGTGATGGTCGAATAAATGACGGCCGTCTGTTCATCTGTTAGAGATCACCCAGGCTGTGCGTGACAGGATGGGAGTGGACGTCAGTGATGAAATCCGGGAGTTTATCAATCGTCTTTCTTGAGGAACTCTACTATCAGCCTGGTGGATATTACCATGAGCCCCCTCAACTACTCGATGCTGCACGTCGTAAGGGCGACAACTTTACATTGGAGACAGTTAGCCAGTGGCTCAGCCGCCAGGCGATGTGGCACATCTACAGACCTCGTCCATGGCTCATCAGGCATGCCCATTTCGAGGAAACTGTCCGAAACAGAGTTCACCAGGAAGATGTTCAATTCCTTCCACACGACTCAGTTGGTCGTAAGACCTACATGTATGCCCTCACAAAACCATTGTCGATGTCGCCAGCAAGTACAAGGCGTCAGTACCGCTCACAGACAAGTCAGCTGGCCAGGTGGCCCAATCATTCCAGGGTGGTTACGAGTCTTCGGAAAATCCCCTCCAGTGGCTGGAATTGTTGAGGGGAATGAGGGTAAGGAGTTCAGAGGTGAGACTGCAGCCCTGATGCGCAAACACGGTGTGGCAGCTAGGCGAGGCGAGGTAGGGCATCACGTGCCCGGGCTATCGTTGAGCAGTGGAATCGGACACTGGCAGAGAGAGTGTTCCCACACCAATACAGCCAGGAAATGACCACACCGAGTGAACGTGCTAGAGTATGGGTGAGAGGGCTGCCTGCTGTGGTGGAGAGATCCAATGCCGAGGTTACTAGTCTAATCGGGAAGAAACCGGTAGAGGCTATCAGACACTCTGCTGTTGCCAGTCACAGTTCTAGAGGAGCGAACACGGGATAGGAGTGCCTACCATCTGATGCTCTGGTTCGGTACCTGTATGAGCCTCGTGAGCTGGAAGGTGATCGACGGCGTGCAACAGATCCTAACTGGTTGAAAGATGTTCACAGACTTGAAAGGTATGTGGAGGCAGAGGCTACACTCTACTATCTGGTGTGGCAGCATGGAGTGCCTAGGCGACCATTTGTCATAGAAGAGCATCAGCTAGTCCCTGCAGACTCACAGCTACCACCACCTAGGGTGCTAACATGATACTCGATGGGCTCGGTATGGATATCATCTGGCAGCACATGGTGCTTAACATAGTAAGCGGAGAGTCCAAGTTTTTCCTGCTCATACGTCACCATGGTTGCACATGCGTAAGCCTCGCTTTTTGGCTCTGTCCACCCTGCCATGTAGGGTGCTGTAGAACCCCTGCCAAGAGACCTCATTCTGCCGCTTTGACATTTCCTTAGCCGAGCACTTATTTGCAGCTGTGCTCTCCACGTAGTAGTATTTGGAGCAGAGAGCAATGCCACGAGGGCCTTCGAACTCGAGCCTGAATAGTCCCGGAGTCCATTCTGACCATTTGTCCCAAGCTAGCCAGTCCCGCTTATGAGCCTGGTACTCTGCTCGCATCTCAGGGCGAATGACGTCGTCGAGGATGGAGCCTGCTGTAGCGATATACGTGGAGTCAGTGTCCATCTGCAGCTACTCAATGCTGTCAAGAGCTATGTAGCTATCGAGGAAGTCATAGTAGAACTCCAGCATTCGCAGCTTCGCGAGCTCATAAACGGCTATCCCCACCTGGAAGGGCCTTCGAATAGTGATTCTCGGCTTGCGACTCTGGAGCGCGTATGACTCACCGATCTCCTCGAGATCTTCGAACCATGCACTACGCAGGGCCTTGTCTACCACGCGTTCAGCATTCGTGAAGCTGGTGTTGCTATGATGTTCTAGGGCCTCGACGAGCTTCCCGTAGGCACTGTTGCCGAGGAGTTTGAATAGATCTGCCAAGTTGCGGGCCTCTGTAACATTCTCCACGAACCACTCGAATGGGCGCTTGGCTTCATAGCCTATGGTGCGGTATACTGCAGTGATCTCCAGGCCATGGGTTATATACCACTTGAGTGTCGGTGCGTACAGCAGCCGCTTCTTGCCAGAGGGCACCGACCAGCTTCTGGGTGGTGGGACGCTTCCTCGCTGTTCGCCCTAGATATGCCAGCATCACAGAAGAGATTGCCTCTACCGGGATCTCGTGGTTATAGAAGAGATGCGGCGTTTCCTCGAACTTTGCCCACAGAGCCTTGGGGGGCCTCTATATCCACGTTAGCAAACCCGAACCAGCTGTCTGCTAGGAGAGCCTCCTTAAAGCTAGCTACACCACTAGCACCAGACCAATGGCGCACTGTCTCCTAACCACATGGCATCTCTTTTCCATCATTGACAGATACAGAGCATTTGCGTCGTGGCCGAGTAGACGTTGGCAGACACGCTCACTCTGGTGGATTCGAGTCACACTGGCCTCGTGGTATCTTGTGAACACGATGCTGCGACCTCCAGCAACAGCACCCTTCAGCATCTCATAGGATCCCTCGCCCGGTGAATAGAGGCTAACATCAGGCATGTGCTGAGCGGTTACACGTACTGCAGTGACACACCTGGGAGAGACACTGCATCTTTGAGGATGTCTATTTCTCGTTCTGTGTATAACTCCTACATCCGCTCTAGGGCTTTGATGAATGGACTGACATCCAGATTGTAGTAGTATCGCAGCCAGTCTGAGAATCCCATTCCACATTCCATGCTTGCTGAATGTCTGGTTACACTGTTCCCACTCTGATCACGTCAAGAGGTAGGCACCTTTCAGATTAGATGTCCATGCGGAGTAGTCAAGAAGCCCTGGATAGTTGAGCTTCTCATGTGTGTCAAACCATTCATATGGTAACCAGCTCTTCTGGTGTGTATACCCGTACACTTTGACCCATACCTCGTACGAGTGTCCTGGGCCGAGGTAGTTCAGTACATAGAGAAACTGTAGCTATTATGAGGAACATGGTCTGACTAGCCTTCTTGGCGACTTTCATGGTACCTGTACTCTCAGTCAGCTCATTGAGAAAGTACTTCTTGATGAGGTTCAAGTCATGCCGCCCAGAGTTGAACTTCAGTACAGGCACATGGTCACACCCCTGGTTGATCAGTCGCTGCTGTCGCTTTGGGAGCTTGTCCACGTCTCTCTGCATGTACTGTACCATAACCCTTGTCCGGATTAGATATGCTCGCCGTTGGATCATTAGCATAAACTCTCTGATTAGTTCTTTGGGGTCAGGATTGCATAGGTGAGTAGGCTCACTCGTAGCGCCATCTAAGGAGCGGCCAACTGACACAGAGATATGTATGTGTGTACTCTCGATCGTGAGAGTCTCCGTAGGATGAGTCTTGATACCATCTAGGGGTGCTTCGAAGTCGTAAACTATACAGTGTGGGTATGGGACAGTCCGAACACGTTTAGGGATGCTTGGACAGCGTTTTATGCAGCACTCCCACGGTACCACAAGCGTGCATCCAGATGCTCTCAGCTTTTCCTCTCTCAGGACTGCCTTCGGTATCTTTGTTCGGCATCCTCACCCCGCTGGTGTTGTGGGCACCCGTGCCAGTAATAGCCATGGAACTGGTAAACAGTGTTGATAGTCGGAAAATAACATTCTACGGGAGCACCCACGATCCAACGCTTGCCACCGTGCCCACACTCTAAATGGTGTATGTGTACGCCTCTGTTTCTCAACTCATACTCGATGCATTGAGTAGCCGTTGAACTGGCTGGTTGGGGCGGATAGAAGGCTTTCTCATACGCAGACTGTGGTGCCTCAACCTTCTCGCCAGGACACACGATTTTTGTTTTGCCGCCAGTAGGGTGATCAGCGTGGCGTTGAAGATGACATGCCTGTGTACACCTCTGCTGACAGTGACTGCAGACTAGTGTATGTGCCAGCTTGGAGATGTTCTTGATGTAGAAGGCGTGGTGGTCCCACACTCCGATGGTCATGGTGTCACGGTAGTGAGCCGCTTGCATGATCAAGTCCCAGGTGCCCTCTCTGGTTGGTTCATACACACGAATCCCGATCTTGGCGAAGACCTCTACCTTGTCCAACTGATCCAGCGAGGTCTTGCGGACATCAGATACTGGCTTGCCGTATAACTGTGTGGCAAGCTCTCGTCCAGGAGTTGTACTTCTATCAGCTCTCACTCTTTGGTGGTCTGCTAGACATCTCCAGAGATACATGTTGTCCCTGTAGGTGTCGAGGGCAGTCATACTCTTCTTCTGTCGTAGCCAGTCTGGGAGCGGGCCTGTCCCAAGCAGAGGTTGGCGGTCGATGACAGCCCTGACCTCGACGTTGATTGATCGAACGAAAGCCCACTTGGTGTTGGGTCGATCGATATTGTCTGTGTTGAGGCGGGCTTGCTCTCTTGCTGCCACCCAGTCCTGAGCTGCTCCTATCTTGCTCAGCCACGGGCTCCCTGGAGCATTCGTGTGGAAAAGCATCACCCTACCGTCTTCGATGTGACGGATGCGATAGGTATGGGTGTAGCGGAGGTAGAAG
>CM067369.1:270844049-270917253 GCA_034401795.1 Chaetoderma sp. LZ-2023a | reverse complement strand
CTGGCTTTGCATTTGATGGCTCTCCGTAAGGCCAATTCCCAGGCTCTCTGTGCTGATGTGTCTTCTGGCATCCTTAGCACATGTGCAAACATGGACCATCTTTGCTGGGCGACCTTTATAGACAGCAGCGATGTATTATATATCTTGCATAGTGCGTAATTAGAAAATAGCCTGTCTGGACATTGTGGCCTGTGCTGGTGCATAGGTGCTTGCGGTGGCAGGCATGACGTTTGTCTGGGACTGCCTTTGGAGATGCCCAGCTGTTAGAGTTATACAGCATTAAGGATGCACAGGTTTCAATGTATAAAGGTAATCATCTTATCAAGGGCATCTTTGATCTACAAATCCACACCATCCTGAAGGACTGGAAAGCTATGATCCCCATGATAAGCATGCAGCAATTCCAGCATTATTGTAAAGCAGTGAGCCAATTATTTTAACTTTTCCTCCATGGTTCGCTGCCACGAAGTTGCTGTCCATACTCTCTCTTAGCCGAATTATAAATATATTAGCCACTGTTTTGCATGTCAACAATCTACCACCATCAGGTAGCCCTAGCTCAGCTCCAGCTACTATTTATGTGTGCTGAAGTCAATATATATACTTGAATACTGAATTTCCAAAATCTCAATTTCAATGGAAACTATAGAGGTGAGCTGATGAAAGTCGTGAAGCTTCAAGGTAAATTTAGAGGTAAGCTGGTGAGTGTTTTGAAAACTGAGTTACCTTGAATCTGTTGCTGCCTAAGGTAGCAACAGCTTCCTGTCAACCTAGTCTCAAGACACTCAGCAGCTGGCCTATATTAGTGCCTTTAATCTGCGACAATCCATCACCACCAGGTAACTCTAGCTGAGCTCCGCCTACTCACTATGTGTGTTGAGATCGATTGATATACAATCCATAATTTCTAGAATCCAAACCTCAAAGTAATATCAAAGTAACAATAAGGTAGGCTGGTGAATATTTTGGAAATCTGGTTTGCCTGAAAGCTGACACTGACTAAGGTATCAACTGGTTGCATTCAAAATAGGTTTTGAGATGTTCAACAGCCGAACTGTGACTACTCTTCTTCTTGCGTTCATCTTTCTCATGACAGTAATCTTAGACTGTTTTCTCCATTTGGTGCATGAACGCTGAAGTGATCATCAAACTGTCTGTGTCGCCCCTGATCTTCTCTTCAAAATATTCTTCAATAGGCCCGAAGCTTCCCCATGCCTGTTCATATCGCTGGCAGTGCTGCAAGAGATGTTCTGCTGTTTCTTCTGCCTGCTGACACTCATCTGGCAGGTAGCTATTACTGTCCATATTTCCTCTTAGCCAAATTATAACTATTTTAGCCACTGTATTGCAATGACAGCAAACATCACCACCAGGTAACCCCTAGCTCAGTTCCACCTACTATTGACTCATTTTCTGTTCTATATTTTGAGTCTTCAGTTTCCAGAACCCCAATTTCAAAGTGCCTATACAGGGAGGCTGGTGAATAAATTTGAAAACTGGGTTGCCTGGAAGCTGCTCCTGTCTAAGGCAGCAACAGCCTTGAGTCAGATCAGTATCGATATGTTCCAAAACTGCTCTCATTCACAGTTTTACAAATTTGCTAAATGCACGTTCCTTTTATCCACACATAACTAAGCGGACCAGAATTACTGAGAGTTGGGCAAGAACTATTGATAATACATTCAGTAATAATATCAGTTTCATCAACAAAACACGTAACAGACACATCAGAGCACCTACCAATTTTTATCCTTGTAAAACAGTCAAACTACATTAGACCATTTAAAAACAAAAAAAATAAGCGTAGAGAAAAGAATCAGGACGACAGAGACACATTTTAAAAGGCTATGTCTGAGATAGGCTGGAACGTAGTGATAAATATAGAGTCATGTGATGATGCCTACACCAATCTCCACAACATATGCACTAACCTCTTTGAGCACAGTTTCCCCATGAAAGAAAAGAAATTATTCAAGCATAACCCTACTAAGCCATGGCTGACAAGAGGATTGATATATGCCTGTCATAAAAACAGCAACTTCATTTGACATTTATAAAATCACTTTTGAATAAAAGCAATAGAAAAGCACAACACACCCTTTTGATCTACACTAATAAGGTAATCACGGATATCAATGGAACTGCAAACGGTCTCAATGAATATTTTGTTAACATAGGTCCAGATCTCTCAAAGAAAATCATATCTACATCAGGAATTAAATATAGTAATTGCCTCACAGATACTCCCGCTTATCAATCCTCTTCATTTTTTGCTTATCCAGTTAACAGTGAAGCAATCGTCATTATATTTAATTCACTTAATCCTGCGAAAAGTGCCGGCATAGATAGGTTTAAATGGAGCCTATTTAAATACAGCATATTTGATTTACTAACGGCACTCACCCATATCTGCAATCAATCACTAGTACAAGGCATATTCCCATCAACACTAAACTCTGCACATGCCACTCAAATATATATAAAGCAAAAGACTCGTTCAGCTTCACAAATTACTGGGGCCTGTATCAATACTTCCACTTTTCGCTAAATTAATGGAGCGATTACTGTATAATAGATTATTCAAACACCTAGAAAAAAGGATATTGTATATGTTTAACAGTATGGATTCTGCTCACACTAGTTGAAATGCCAGAAGAAATAAGTGAATCAATTGAACAGAAAGAATATATATTTGGCATCTTATTAGACCTTTCAAAAGCTTTTGGTGCTATCAATCACAATATAGTAATCGGAAAACTTGCCTATTATGGAATCCGAGGATGTGCACTTGCCTGGTTTCAGAGGTACTTAACTGACACAACACAATGCGTGCAATTTAATGCACCCTGCTATGAAACCTGAATATTGACCTGTGGTGTTCTTCAGGGGTCAATATTTGGCCCTCTGCTGTTTTTACTCTATCTGAATGACTTGCCAACAAATTTGCCACAATTTGTCACTAATACTGTTTGCTGATAACATCAATGCCCTTTGCTCCGACAAAAACTTAAACATATTATACGAAAGAGTAAATAAAGAAATGGAAGAAGTTATTAATTGGTTCAAAGTAAACAAGCTATCATTAAATGTTGATAAAACAAACCATATGCTATTTTCAAAGTCTAGACAATCAAGAAACAATAATGTTCCAAAAATCTATATTAATAAAAAAGAAATTGAAGAAGCTCCTTTTGCTAAATTCTTAGGAGTTTATTTAGACAAGAACCTGACCTGGGGCAAACAAATTGAGGTAGTCACCGCTAAAGTAGCAAGACGCATGGGGGCCATTCAAATACTAAAGCCATACCTAACACAAGTCACCATTAAATCCCTGTATTCCACGCTGATCCTTCGACACCTGCATACTGCAATGTCATCTGGACCAACGCACAACAAGGCAAATTAACAAAAATGCAAAGCATGCAGAAAAAATGCATTAAACTGTTCTCAAAAACAGCAAAGGCTCAAAACATCTTCAAAACACAAACAACTTCTTAAACTCAGAGACATATGTAAGTCACAGACGATCAACATTGCCAGAGGCTTTCATCACACACTCCTACATAAATCTATAACCCACAGCTTTGCAAACAACATCGAAATCCATACATACAACACTAGGAACAAACATGATCTCCACGTTAGATACCCACGAACAGACACAGGGAAACGTAGTATTTCAGTTGGCGCCGTCAACGCATAGAATAGTACAGATAAACACACATGCCAAAAAAATACTAACACTAAAATCATACAAAGACATAATTAGAACTAGCATACTCAATACATACTAGATCTAGATAACACACTAAACAGCTATCATTGCATAATGACATGCTAACCAAGATCACACACTTCCTATATCATTGCCATAGCCACTATCATAACAACCACAACAACAACAACCAACAACGACAACGACAACGACAACAACAACAACAACAACAACACGTACTACTACTACTACTACTACTACTACTACTACTACTACTACTACTACTACTACCACTACTACCACTACTACTGCTACTACTACTACTACTACCACCACCACCACCACCACCACCACTACGACCACCGCCACTACTACCACCACCACCAACACTACTACTATTACTGCCACTACAACTAACATTACCACCACCACTACTACTACTACTACTACCACTACTACTACGACTACTACTACTACTACTACTACTACTACTACTACTACTACTACTACTACTACTACTACTACTACTACTACTACTACTACTACTACTACAACAACTACCACCACCACCACCACCCACCACCAACACCACCACCACACCACCACCACCACTACGACCACCGCCACTACTAGCACCACCACCAACACTACTACTATTACTGCCACTACAACTAACATTACCACCACCACTACTACTACTACTACTACTACTACTACTACTACTACTACTACTACTACTACTACTACTACTACTACTACTACTACTACTACTACTACTGCTACTGCTACTACTACTACTACTACTACTACTACTACTACTACTACTACTACTACTACTACTACTGCTGCTGCTGCTACTACTACTGCCACTACCACCACTACTACTATTACTACTACTACTACTACTACTACTACTACTACTACTACTACTACTACTACTACTACTACATCATAATGAAATATTACTCCTATCGCGACTATCGCTTCCTTCAAACTGACGCACCTCAACAAGTGCTACTACTAAATAGCAACCTACGGGTTGGGCTGGGTAATTGGCGTGCAGGGCCCCATCCCCATCCCTTCTCCTCTCCACACCCGCCCCCACCCCACCCCAACAAAAGACAAATCTCTAATCTCAATAACTAAAATGAAAAAATAAAGATGTATTGTATCGTTTGTTATTTTTTCTATGTCTACTTAGAACAGTACCATATCTGTACATTCATAAGTATATCTCACATTCTATGTTAAGCTGCGTGTGTGTAATTGTGTATGTATGTTTAATGTAAGGAGTCCGCCACCACTATAGGCAATACTTTCTCCGGACAACCTGTAATGTAAATATGTAAATTTGTATCCAAGAAACAAATAAATAATATTGAATCTTGAATCTTGAATCTTGGATAGTCATTTTCTTTAGTTCATGTTTTCTAAATAGATATATGTGGGTGGACACTGTTGGATTGATTATATAACAACTATATATTGCAAATCATACTGTATAGGCCTATATGATGATGTAATATAGTCATACGCATTTAGACTGTAAATATACCTATCCCATACGCCATTCTATGACCTGGGAATGATAATAAATAAACAGTAAACAGTAAACATAAACATATTCTCAAATAAATTCTGAGAGGTTCGTCAAGGCGATTCATTTCATCGTCTATGAAGTCCGGAAACACAGAAAAGAGATTCGACGCACGCACGCACGCACGCACACGCGCACGCACTATATTGCACACATAAGGGCCAGTTTAGGTCCCTGCTAAAGTAGCTACTCTCTGGTAAATGATATTGTGCACGCACATCGTTTTGCATAAACGTGATAACTGGAATTGACACGAGATCCGAGGAGTAAATAACAAAGTTAAAAGCCTAGCATGCGTGTATGCTTTTGTTCAACTCATGCCAGTATGGCAGGAAGCAATACCCGGTCAAGTGTATACACTCTGAGATTTAATTATGACACATAACACTCACAACTCCTGCGATTGTTGCCTAGCAAACGATTTCTCTGCGAGGGTTGTCAATGTTTCACGTGAGCTGTCAGTTTGTCACGTTACTTTCTCAACTTAATCCTGCCCCAGTGCAAGGTTATCTCGAGTACGTATCCGTTTAAGAGCTATACTAGTAAATCGAGTAGCTACTTTACCAGGGGCCTATATATCAGGATTCAGGAATAATGTAAATGTATTGATTATAATACAGGTGTGACATATCATGATGGCACGCAGCTATCATAGTAACTTAATACAGATGTTACATGTCATGATGACACGCAGCTATCATCGTAACATAATGCAGGTGGAACAAGAGAAGATGACACACAGCTATCAAAGTAACTGCAAAGTTCCATTGATATTGACAGGAAAAGTGGTTGAGATACCCCCATAACACCTAACTGTTCACGGTTGTTGGTGGCATCGGTCTCGTGGTCTTGGTCGTGATCGCGATTGCGATCGTGATCGTGTTTGTCATTACTGGAGTGGTTGTGGTCGCAGTCATGATGGTCATCGTGGTCGGCGCTGACATCAACAATCGCACCACGCCTGCAGCCGTCTCGGTTGCCGTCACTGCCGTTTTTGTCGTCGTCGTCGTTGTTGTAGTCGCGATTGGTGGTGTTGCTGTTCATATATATATATATATATGCTACACTGCCTAATTTCCTACATGCGTACATGTCTACCTGTCTACACGTATATCCCTCTATTGTGCTGTCTATCTGCATACCTATATGCCTGCATGTATGCATGCATGCACGTATATATACCTGCCTGCCTGCCTGCCTGCTTGGATGGCATATTGCTAGCTTGCCTAAATACCTGCCTGATTGCCTGCCTTCAATTCTGCCGAATAGTGTCTTTCTGCCTCGATGCGTTAGGGAATCATTTACTAGTGCGTGGGGACTGTAAGCTAGGCCTCGTCTAACATAGTAATACAGGATTGATATTTTAATCAACGAACATCGACATTTTTATCATGGCCCCTCAGCTGCAATGGTAACACACATTTATCTGATTCCTATTTGAAGACTGTGCCAGTCAGTAGGCCTATCTAGTATTAATGATGATACCGATTCCCATATAGAATCATAATACACCCGATGCGCATATGTGTATGTTTCTTAAATGTACAGTTTAATTTTCTTCGTTGTTTCATCTCCACGTGTTTGCGTGTTGTTCTGCTAAGCATTGCCGACTCTTGTTATACCCTTCCTCCCTTGTGGTCCCAGAATGCTAAATCTGACTGAAACTTATTCAAAAAAGCTCGAAGTCTATCAGTGTCAAATGTTTATCACAACATGAATTAAATGCAGGCGTGGGGAGGAGTAAGCGTCTACATATCTGGAAACCTTGCTACCTCCTGTCGTTTTGAATACGGATGTCCTAGCATTGAAAATATATGGATATAGATTCATGACCGGCCTGCATAGGTAATCGGCGTCATTTATCGCCCACCCAATACGAAAGTCGACAAATGGCAAACTATTTCTGATAATATAGTGAATGTTCGTGACATAAACACAAACATAACTGTTTCGTCTACTTGGGAATCCTAATGGCGATCTACTCAATAGATCCAAACATTCTTTACGAGGTATTATTTTTATACTTGGCTTCTATCAGTTAATAACGGAGCCCACTCGGCCTGTTGCAAACACATTACGTGACCCAATTATTATCAACGGTGCTAGGGTAGTAAAGTACAGCGGCATGCATGCACCCTCCTCTAGTGATCACAGTCTAGTATATATGGTTCTAACATGTTCCATCCCTAAGCGTATATCCTACAAACGCCGTGTTAGGGACTAAGCAAATGGTGATTGGGACTTATTCAGGGACCAGTTATCCAACGGACCCTGGAATAACATTTCCGATGATAATTCCGTTGCCAGTTGGTCTCAGACAATCACTACACATGTATTTACGATGCTAATGCTAGTATTCAATATAAAACTATTAGTATTCATCCCAATGATAAAGTCTGGATGTCCAATGAATTAAAACCTGGTACGCAGACGCTCTAAGCAGGGGTGGAAAATATCTACGTCCTTCTTAGTTGACACTAACTCTGATTTTAACTAAATGACCCCTTTAAAGCATGACGATGGTTCCTTTACTTACAATTCTTCTGAAAAGACACATCTACTTAACGTTTACTTTTCTAATATCGGCACAATTGGCGATACTACCGCTTCTATCTCTGTATATGGATACTACTTTAAATTCCATGACGATGACTAATATCGATGTCTCAGATGTACTGGCTGGACACTTCTAAAGCCGTTGGCCCAAATGGATTTAGTCCGAAACTCGTATACGAGCAGTTATACTACTCATATTCTTTTTAATGTGGTTAGAAGTTAGAACCCATGCTTAAATTACCGACCAATATTTATCTTGAGTTGCTTAAACAATGTTACAGAGAGAACTCATTTTAAACATATTTACAACTACATTGTACACGGTATTACTCCATACTAGTTTGGCTTTTCCCCGCCAAATGCGCCAGGAAACCACATGTTAGACATTATACACTTATATCGTTCACTCTCTCGACGAGCAAAACGAAATACTGCACTTAGTCTTTGATAGTTCTAAAGCATTCGACCGAGTGTGGCATCGTGGCCTTCTACAAAATGTGAATAAAACCCGTATGTATCTGTAAAGGTTTACTAACACGGTTCGAAAACCGTTATCAACGAGGAATTATAAAAGGTAACGAATCCACTTTACTTCGCTTACATGCTGGAGTGGCTGGCACAGGTCTCAGTCCTTAGTCACTAGCTATTTTAGTCTTCATTACTGACATGTCCAGCATTATTAAAAATAGATGACACCTGCTTACATGTAATATTCTGATAACTTAGAAGAACACGTTGCAATAAGTGGCCATGATCTTGACGCGGAGTGCTCGCACAGAAGAGTTCTACGCAGAAACGGGAATAGAAACACTTTCACATAGACGCAAATCTCACAGATTAACGGGATGACGTGTGCAGTCCTGGGTAATCACCTTCCCTCATTATACCCGGCACGAAATCACCACCACATTTGTCACACACACACACAGACACACACACACACACACACACACACACACACACACACACACACACACACACACACACACACACACACACACACACACACACACACACACACACACACACACACACACACACACACACACACACACACACACACACACACACACACACACACACACACACACACACACACACACACACATGTATTCACTCCATCTCGTTACAGTAATGTGCTCCTTCATGGATCCTTTTCCAAGCAATAGTCTGTGCATGGACTACTCTCCGTTTGGCGGTCACGTGTTCTGCCACTCTCATAGAATTCAAGAGCGAAATTAAACCCATGTCGTCTATACGACAACCTCTCCCTGGTATTGTCTTACTGTGCTTCCATTGAGCAAAGAAAATTATGTCTAAACCAACTGTTTCATGTTGTTATATTTCACGTTGAAAGGGCCGCGAAGTGACGTTCTCTGTATATGACAGTGCAGTACGTTGACGGATATTTTAGGACGATTAAGTACATCTTTAAAGCCATGAATGCGAGTTTCCTACACGATGATCATCCTGTGCCCTGGTATTGAATTATTTAAGCACACACACTTCTGCAAGGTTTCCCGTCTTCTCTAATTACGATTCATTCTGTCATTTGTTGAAGACAGGAAAATGATGTCTGCCTGGGGGATAAGATGTAATTGGATAAAACATTTCTCTTTCGAGCAAAAATCCGCATAATAGCAGACTCTCACAGAGATAATTAAAGAAACAGACAGAGGCAATAGGCAAAAGACACTAGTTAGTAGGCCTACTCCGTATTCCTGGTAACTTGGTGTGACGCGTAACCTGTCACTAAGCTACGGCTCCAAACATTGTCCATCAGATACAATGTGGCATGATTGGAATGCTAATAATACAATGCGTCTATTCACGAAACCATTGAGATTGAGACACTCATTTAGCAGTTTGTAAGAATAGAAACCCTTAAATTACGTATGATAAGCACTCACGTGTTCAGTCGGCAGTGTTCTCTCACCAGTGTTGTGTCACCGGGAGATGAACTGTGTACCAGCGATATGCATGAGTAAAGGCATACATAGGTAATTAGCGAGCACCATTAGATGGTTTCTGTCTAAAATCAGGGCATGGTTTTTGTCTTAAAGCGCTGTATATAGTTAGAATCAGCGCATGTGTACATGCGGAACCTTCATACATGTTGAGATAAGTCAAGCCGATAATATATCAGTCATATAACAGACGACACACCTGTTGCGTGCCACCGCAAACACACCCACACAATCACTGGACATGAATGGTCAGCTAGCATAATCACCAACTATGCACTATGCAAGATTTGCAAAACATCTCCGCTGTCTGTGAAAGTTGACAAGAACAGATGGTCCATGTTTGACCATGTGCTACGGATACCGGGAGACACACCGGAGAGCCTTGGAATTCGCTCGACTGGAAGCCAGCGATATAAAGCCAGGCAAGGACGCCATTACATATATATGGTAGTACTCCGTACACTCATATGGAGAATGGACCTAAGGGAGCTAAAGATGTTGGCTGATGGCAAGCCGCGGTGGTCAAAGGCGAATACGGGCTATTTGCAGCTGTAGGATCGTTCTAGTACTACAGCCGCCGAATACAGTACTAACACATACCTAATATAAGAATTCTGAGTAGGCCTACATATACCCACCAACCAGTATAACCTATGCTAATCACGATCTACGCTGTGAGCAACCACGTAGTGGATATATTGGTTACAGTTTTAAAAATGATAAAAGCCTATTGCATTATTTGACGCGGCTTACATATGTGACGCCAAGTTGTGAGTCCTCTAATGCGCAACACGCAACGCATGGTAAGACCAGAGCTCACACTGGGACCGAATACTCATGAACTCTTGTCAGTTTAAAAAGCTGACTAGAACGCCTACATTGCAGAATGGTAGGTGAATGTTGAGCGACCTCCATATATGTATAAACATTTCAATTTCAACTTTATTCTGTAACTTACATAGATACAATGGTGGATACATAAATAAATAAATAATGATTGTTGATGATGATAATGATGATGATGATGATGATGATGATGATGATGATGATGATGATGATGATGATGATGATGGTTAATGAGTTTGAATATGATGATGATGATGACGACGACGACGACGACAACGACTACGACGACGTCGACAACGACGGCAAAGACGGTGCCGGCGGCAGCGACGACGACGACGACGACGACGACGACTACGACGACGACGACGACGACGACGACGATGGCGACGACGACGATGATGATGATGATGATGGTGATAGCATCGAGTCGTATGCTCTACTGTATGTATAAGTACTGTATTCTGCGGCTGTAGTTGTAGAAACATCTGCAATCAGTCCTTCTTCGCGGAGTGTAACGAGTCCGACTTTCTTGAGGTCACCTCATAGCACGCTTAGCAGATATATGCAATGGCGGCCCCTCCTGACTTTATATTTCCTGGCTCCGAGTAGGGCGAATTCTAAGGCTCTCTGTGCAGTATAGACTATTACCACTTCTTTGAAAAACATATATATGATGCATAATTTACTATCGAAAATCCGCTCCCCCAACACCCCCACCCCCGCGCGCTACGTTTGTATATCCTGATCAAAGAGCTGATGATTTACAACTGATTGTAGCCAGTCTGTATGGCACGGGTATTGAGTTGTCCGTAATATCGACAGGTCCTTATTGCCTAGCATTTCTTGAATATGCAGAATCCATGGTCATCGATATGTGTTATTTGATAACAGATTATGTAGTAGTCTTTCCAGTATATATGAAATGTCCCCTGGCCGAGGTCCCCATATCCCATCTATGTATGAGTATTATTTTCACACTCAATAGAGTTTTTCCAAAGCGATAATGAACTTTTTCGACAACGTTAGTAATTTCAAAACCACACATTTCAAACCCATAGCGAAGAATCTGAATGATCATGGTGTAAAACAGCTACAGCAGTAATACCAATAGTCAGATGCATGCCTTTAGCTCTCGAAAACATGGCTCAGTTGGCTTTATCATAGTTATGCTTGGTGGCTCTGGTGAACTTGCCATTATATATAAATATAAGGCCCAGATAGTCAGAGTCACGGACGATCGACACATCTCCGTTGCCCAGCTTAAATTGTGGTAGTTTTCTGATTTTACCCCTCGACAATATTATCATTTAAATCAGTGAGCAATAGTTTAGTCCAATGCTTTCGTATAGTCAACGAAGGCACACTACATTCGCATGCGTGTTTATAAATAAATACCAATTAAGTCTTTAAGGAATAGATTGCTTAATACGTACATTTTGCCGTCCTCACTAAAAGTCTGAAATCGCGGTCCTTATCATCGTTTGTCACTTCATTTAGTTTTTTAAAGTGCTCGGTGAGGCTTTCTTGAGAAATGTGTGCACGTTGCGTGTGTGTAAGATCTTGTGCTTTTATTGTTTTCCAGAATTATTTGGGGTCTTGGCCTTTCATGTGGCGTAATCTATTGGAAACATCTTTTATCGGATCACCAGCACATCATGACATGCCATCAACCAGGAGATTTAATCCAGTACCTCCGGCAAGGATTGACATTTAGGGTGCTTGTCTGGAATTATCCAAGTTAATGCGGAAGTAACTATTTTGAGAGATGGTAACACTAATACGTATGGACGTCTAAGACTCCGGCATTCCTTTGCTATAGCTACTGAGCTGTTTTCTGTGCATAGTTTCATATTACGTTGTTCGCTTACCGTGGTACAGATATTGCACCATGTTCTGTGCCATCGTATTTGCTAATATTATGAAATGAAGCGTGCACACACGCACGCATCCCCCCACCCACCCACCCAATCACGCACACATGCACTCACGTACGCACGCGCACACGTGCCTGTTCTGGTATCTGGCAACACAAATCGAGTGACAGCAGATTGCTTGCCCTTTTTATCACGTACCGATATCTAGCACATTGTTTTAGTAAGTGTGTTTTGTGATGAGATATAGCGTAGGGCTGAGTGCACAATCAGTAGTAGCTACTCTCACAAGAGCCAATAGTTAGGGTGCTCTTTCATCTCATGCACAACTTTCTAATACAATCCACAATAACAATTATGTTCAGATTGATCAGACTGATGACAAATGTAATAGGCCTGCATGGTCACGGACACATGTAATTGTGGCCATTGGTAGACTTATTCAGCAAAATTTGCAGTTATCCGAGACATGAATTCGGGATCGAATGCGTATAATTACAATACCTCTAATTAAGCAGTTCCGGAGATGTACAATAAGGAATCTATGCAACTGATTATCACGGATGTCTGAAATACAAGCGTATGCTTGTCAGATAAAGTTACGCCTGTTGCTGTCAAATGATGTAGAGCAATAAGATATTTGTTCGTAATGCCTTTCTTATTGCAGCTGCCTGGTTGTAGTCTAATAAGACTTGATATCACTATATACTCACCAAATCTAGTATTATTCTAATCTTCGTTATCCGCATGTATCCTTTGAGAAGGTGATGGTCCACGTCTAAAGTGTTCTTGAATCTCGTGGCAATATACAACAGGTTGATGCTTTGGCGTCCAGGGTTTGACTTATAATTGTTGGCATGCAGTTAAGGTAACCGGGGTTCGTAGGTTGTGACTCTGAGGGCGAGCCTCTGACTATACGTTCTGTCGGATGGAGTGACAGACGGACTGATGATTGTCTATTAGACTATTTACTGGATAGACCAATGTTATTTTCTCTATTCTGAAGGTTTATTATAATTATACCAGAGAGCGACAACAACGCAGTCTTAACTTGTATGTTGTTTTTCAACTTCAAATTTCACTAATCATTTTACAATACAACTTTATATATTCAAACTTCTACATAACACTCTGCATTTAGAAACTTACTCACTGACCTGCTCTCGTTGCTCTCACTCACTTTAAAATAATATAATTTCACACATATATAGCATACTAGTTTCCAGGCAAACAAACCTTCACCATTCAAACATGTCTGTTCAATAATTTGTAAAAACATGAATTTTCAGCAATATATTCAATTAAATACAATCCTTAATAATATCAGGCTTAAACATCATGTAGCTACTTAACCATTGTAATGTTGAATGTATTGAATTAAATTATTATTGCAGGCATACTGGTCTGCCAGCAATATGGATTCCATTTTAGAATTATAAATTGTTAATATCAGGGTTCAGCAGTATAATGGTTAAATCTCTATATTTAAAATATATCCATAATATGAGGATTAACCCTGTCATTCCAATGCTGTACGAATTGTATTTACTTTTTATAATGGTCATACAAAGCAACTGTTGAATATTTTTCAAATAATTTAACAGAAAACTTTCAATCGAATCATTTCCCAAATGTTCGGCAGAATAAGTATGACATCATAAATTGCAATACATATATGTATGCCCTAAGGCTGAAAGGGTGAATACACCATCCACACTACGTGCTGGTTGTATGTTTCTTCAAACACAATTGGTCAATTAATGGCTTAGTAGCTGGCTCTCTGTAGTAGACCCAGCAGATTATTTAACAATTAAACAGTTCAATACTAACTGGTGATATGTCCTTGTACATATGCTATTGTTCCTTGATGAGCTGCTTAGTACCACTGACTTCAAACCAGTGTAGACTGTCTACAACGTTTTCTTTTTGATAAAATTATTTTTACATTACATATGAATAATAGTATAATATAGTCAAATATTTCTTGGGCACGATACGGCATTGCAACTTCCAGTGCTTGAAGCGCGAGTGTATTCTAATGGCATTCGAAGTACATATCCAAACATTGACCATCACCTGTGCGATAACCTCACGGATAGTAGAACCGTGTTGTGTAGTGTGTACTATGTTGTGTTGCTAGCCTGATTCGTGATGGCCTCCAGCAGTTGTATAGCAGTATTGAGACAACTCACATAGGTGAATCTTAACATTCATGGGCATTCTAGAGCTCCAACTCCACGGCTTCCATAAGGGCAGAAGAACACTGTTTCATGTTATCCACTAATTTGCAATGTCAGCTGAACTACAGAAAGGATATCTCACGGTTCTGCTCGTCTTCAACCTTTCCTCACCACAAAGTAAAACAATTGGCATATGAAATTCTCTATATCTAGACACTGATATATATATATAGTATAATCACGTAAATAACCAAGATACACTCCTTTGAACAATTTACCTTTACAGTATTAGCTATGCCCGGGTCACCCGTAATATAGCTCCACCCACGTTTCTTCCGTGCGAGGATTAATCCACGGACACCCTGACAATCAATTTCCAGAAAGCTATACAGGTAAGCTGTTGAATATTTTGAAACTAATTTGACTGCTTGCTGTTGCTGCCTATGGCAGCAACGGCGCCCAGTCATATTAGATTTACAATATTCAATGTAATGTTTATTAAATAGTAAAGACATACAATTCGTACACCAACGTAGTCCGTCTTCAGTTAAGCATTTGCGACGTACTTATCTACGTAATTCATGACGTCATTATTTATGAATTCATCCTACACGTCATGTAATTGCATATGACGCCTTATGATGGATGGACAGAAAAGGTCCATTGTTGTTCTAAATGTTCAGCTCGTGCTGTAGTTAACTAACTAACGTTAGGCCATACCACGTGTTCCCCTGCATCTTTCAAGTATAGGAGACGCATACGGTTGATATGTTCAAGATGCGATTTATAACAACCCCGCGAGACCCGTACTACGTAATCGTACACCTTCCAATAATCACATGTGAGGAGAGTGGAATAAACACTCAGCCTTAAATACTGCGATTTGTGTTTGGCAGACGGCACATAAATCTAGCATTGGCAATGACGGTCCACATGCTGATCGTATACTAATCGAATTCTACTTCGAGAGGAAACGGCTTTGATATATGTGTGCTGACATAGTCATCGAAACAGAGGTTTCACAGACATTATCTGTGGATATTTAAGTTCCTGGCACTCGTTATCTCAGATCCAAGCATAACTAGGTTTGACATTGAATCCAGCTGGCCCTCATTAGCTAGATAATAAAACTAATATTACTAGATTTATGTCCAGATGAAGGAAATTGCCATGGCGAAAATACCATGAAATTCATGAATCTACGTGACCTGATAAGTGAAACAAAATCCCATGCGGAGACAATAATACATGAAGAATATCATAATTTTTACACTTTCCAATATTCATGAATAGTCTTAAATCAACGTCAAACAAACAATTGTTTGAAAGATCCAATGGTTTCCCTGTGTCTGGCAAATAGAGCACCCCGAAATGGCTCATCTATTGGATTGGCACGTTAACAAGTTCATACACTGCAGTAAACAGATACTAGGCTACATTACACACTTAATACATCCGGATCCGCGTCTGCTCTGCCATTCAAGTGCCATCCAAAGTAAGAGGAAATTCATCTGCACGTTGATGATCATTGTGCAAATGATCGTACGAGGGTATTGTAGCCTCCAGGCATGCGGGCTGGTCTGCCGCATACTCTCGCTCCGCGGCACCGCAAGTGCATGGTACGTCGGGGCAAGGATGCTCGTTAGCTGAGGATCTCGGGGTTGCGGATCCATTGTTGCGCATTTCAGGACTGTACAAGACCGACTTCTAGAGCCGGTGGAACATTCACGTTCCAGTGGGGATGTGCAACCATCGCCGCAAAAGGTTGCACTTCATGGTCTCATCTTTACTGTTAGTGTCACCGGTGTGACGGCACACTGACTCCATTTACCGCCTGTACATAATTAAAAATATACAATAAATACACGTAACACGCAAACAATGGTACTCGTTTACTGCTACCAGAGAGAAGTCAAGTGCATAGGGTCAAGTTGATGACTTGTCATCATGTTCCTCGCCAGAGGTACCTCATAGATTATAATCCGTGAGGCATACGCACAAAGAAGGGTCATAACGTGGCTAAATTAACACCCTAGCACAAACATTATTTGTCGCGAGAGGAAAGTGCCACGCATGCGCCCCTGTCACAGAAAAATGCCTACAGCGTCGAACTGGAGGAATAGAGATGGCAAAAAGGGCAACTCTCTTGTTCAAACTATGCTATGTAAAAGAGTAAACCTAGTGAAATTATAAGTTATTGTCATGCATGCTGTATTACCTGGAGAAGAGGTGGATGATTTCCGAAGAATTCAACACCGTCGGGAGATGTAAGCTCAAAGATACAGAATTAGTTGTTGCTGAATTTGTATACGGACCTGCTAGATCCTATCCTAACATTTCGATTTTGGGTCTAGATTAAGGTTAGGCTGCAAATGGCTGTGTAATCTAACTATCTATGACATATAAGCCTGACCGGCGAGAATGACCAGTGACCATACGGTTACACTTACGGAGCATCCCCATCAATTGGACAGTATGTGGAAATGTCATGAGGTGGCAGCTCCAAAATTATATTACGACCCTCTCACCACCGCATGACTACTACATAACAGCACAGGGGAAAGTCACATTACATAAGCATTGGAAAGCGCATATAAGTTTATGGTGGGGACAAAGATGCAGCTATCCAACTATAGTGACCTTCCCGTGAAGGCGTGGTGGGTTATAAGACCGCACCCAGTCACTTGTAGAATTAGATGTGGAACTGTGTCCTGTCTGTCGCCAGCGTGTCGGGGCGGATAATGTGAGATCCACACCCTGGGACTAACATTTTACCTGTTGTTAGGGATGTGTAAATTCGCCCAGAGATGCACTGCAGGCCAGTAATTATAATATTTTCGCAGTGCTTCCTAGTTTGGCGTGGTTTATTAACTAACTAGTATCCGATAATACGGGGCAGTTGTGTGCGATCATCGACACGTTGTGTCTAGCTGCTTTGAAACCCCAATAGTTTAAAAGTCAGCAATAACAACGTGATGGGAGGAAGTCCGAACAATTAATAAGCCCGGAGGCTGGATAAGCCTAGACAGAGAAGGTTACTCTTATATTCGAAAGAACAGGAGGCGTTAAGGTATATGGCTAATTTATATGATCTAGCCGGTGTGAGGTGTTACATATCCACTACTCCCGGAAAAGAGACCAACACATCGTCCCTATTACTATACACCTATCTTATTGTTGCTGCTGTATTGTGTAGCCTAGCGGACTGTGGTTCCAATGTGTTTATATAAAATAAGCATACCATGTATAACTAGAATGACTACTGCCATATACCTATTTATCACAGTACAGTAAAATAGAAGGTCACATGAACTTGACAGTGCTCATAGGCGCAAAATAAGAATACTATATGTATACAGTTAAAGAATAAACTATAAAACTGCGGTCTTAGACGACGGTGCGGTACCTGTTAGTCGTCAGTACCTGTTATAGAAAGTAATATGTGAATAGAATAACGGAGTACCTATTCGTCATTGGCACTGAACAAGTTCTGGAAACACAGTAGTTGAAGCATCACACATTTTGCACACACGATGGCATGTTGCGAACTGTCTGATGCGGCTCACTCTCAGGAACGGTAACGAAGAACTGTTGTGGGCGCGGATGGCTAGTATTTAATCACGTCTATACATGGAGTAAACAATTTAAGCGGTGGTTAGAAAGTTCCGTACTGGTGCGAAAGATTGAAGCTGCCATGTAGTTATGAAGGCCTACAGTTGAAAGTTAATACATGCGGATACATTCTGGCGGATCAGGAGATGAAATGCATCGCGTAGCTTTTGCGATGCATCGGACAATGTCCGCTGACTGTGGTTGAATTGTCCAAAATTGTGCACGACACATGTGCGGATTTGGAACTACCACTGGTCGGCGTGGTATGGCAGATCTGGCGAGTTATCCATCGAGCACATCACTCGCCCTACATACTGTGACGAGTTTACATCATGGCCAACATGCTCGTCCGCAAGAAGGTCCCTCTGCGGTTGGTAGCTGTGGTTGCCTTACTTAATTTCATTATTGCCCCCGGGTGACATCTTCCTGGCAGCGTGCACACACTGAGATGTGGATGCGGTAGGCTTGCGCCAGAGACGAGAACTGAACTCCGATGGGCACTGCTCCTGTTGTGTGTAACTCCGCTAGCAGTAAGCAGTTGCTTATGTATCGCAATGCCCTGGCCACAACCTACCACCTTCTCTCTCTGACTGCTCCCGATTCTGATTTTCCAGCTCCTTTTATACTACTCGTGACGTCACAGCTGTAGCGCCACAACCAATTAACGAGCGAGGTGTGGAGCCAGGGAAAGCGACCACATGATGCGCTATCGTGCTCATGCCCTAAATAATGCATGCGCTAAGCATATGGAGTAGTATATTTTGAAAGGAATTTGCTGGTTTAATTAAGGATAACTCAGCCATTTCTGAACCGATTTTAAAATGGTAAAAGATTTGGAATCCTCGTTTAATTCCGGCCATGGTGCCTACCAAGAACGACGAGGAGATTATAATTTAAAGGAATTACTTGTACCAACTCTGGACAAAATATGATGCTTTTCTCTCCAATGCTAATGCCCAATGGCCAGCAATCGCTGACGCCAGCACGTGCGTGCTAGGCGATCTCACGGACTTAGTCATTTTAAGAACCTCTCTCATATGGCCCTATACACGCATACTGTCATACACTGGGGGAATACTTGGAACGTACCTGGTCCGGTCGTTCTGTATCCAGATGTGATAGGATGGTTCGTACCTGACCGGTCGATCTGCACTACACAACCCGTCCTAGTTTGGCACAAGGCATACGCTAGGCGACAATTATAGACTTTTCGGGTAGGCGCATAGCAGAGAGGAGTAGTGATGTTTTTTATGCTGCATTTCGTGCTCTTTTTTATTTAATACCTGATTTGGCTAAAGAATAGCTTGCATGGGTGACGGATAATTAAATTTCCATCGAGAACTCCCAAGATCCAACGCACCTTAATTACTGTATACAAATATAGATCTCTCCATCCTACATGTTCGTCTCATTGCCTAAAACGAGTAGAAATATAATAAGATACTGAGAAAGATAATAGATACTAATAAGTGAGAAACTCAATCAGGCAGCCCTGGCAATACCTGCAACGGAATGATCTGAATAAAAGACATATTCGCTGCAGTATGCTGTATACCTACAATGCATAAGGGGTATTTACCGCATAGGGATCCGCAACGATTATTTTGATGAGAAATAGCTATGCAATAATTAGCACAGCTGTATATTATGACCTTAGTCAGCCTAGGGATGGGGTTTCAATTTTAAAAACAATCAATATAATAAGAAAAGTATTTAAAATTAAGCAAAATTCACATCTCCGCACACATTAGTCAAACATTCTGCTGCACATATGAGAATAATGGCCACAGGTGTTTGCCAAAAAGTTCCCCCAGCGAGTCTGAGAACCGCGAACCGTATATGATGGTCGTGGTGCATGATTATGAACTGTGGAAATGCTGTCAGAAATGTTTTCTAAACTAGTATCTAATAATGTTTAGTTAGCGGATGTTCTGTTGAGCATATGCAGTGTTGGCGTGCGGCTAATGGTGGCGACTGCGGTGATGCTCAGTGTCCGGATCCTCTCTGTTGATGCAGATGCTGGCATCATGGTGGTGGTCGCAGTGGTGGTGGTGGTGTGTGCGGAGTGGCCCGTACTGGAGGTGATGATGGTGCACGATGATGTTGCTGCTGCGGTGGTGGTGACCTTTCTGATTTTGATGGCCTGAATAAGTCTACTTGAGGCACACCTTGAATGTCAGGTTGATATGCGGTGCAGCTTTTCCCTGAGTACACTTTGTCCGGGGTGGTGGTGTGGTGGGCTTGTGGACTGCTGGGTTGACTGATGCGGTGTGGTGAGTTCTGGATGCGGTGCTGATAACGTTGGTATTGGTGGTTCTGGTGCTGCGCGATGGTGTGGTCGTGGTGCTGGCTTCCTTGGGTACCTTTTCGTCAATTGCCAAGTCTGGTGGTGATGCAGAACTATTTCATATGTCTGGTAACGTAATTAATAACCTAGGTAATATTTATTGGCATTGTTAACAAGACTGATGCGGATGTAGCTGTTGTGGATGCTGCTGGTGTGGAAACTGAGGGTGCTGCCCGTGCATAAGTTACTGGCGCTGTCGGTGCGCTGGCTGCTGCTGTGGTGGATACTCCTGAAATGGGTGCTGGTGTGGATGGGGAAGCTTTCCTGGAAGTAGGTGAGCTTGGTTGCATCTCTTCGTTCTCTTTACTTTTGACATCTTTCCGGTTGGAACTATCGGCAAAGGTTGACGTGCTTCCAATGATGGACCGATTATGTCAACAGGCTCGTGCTGCTCTCCCAGATTCAGCATGACTATCAAAACGCTGTGTTTAGTGGTTATGGCGTGCGTGATTCCATAATGTGAGGCTGAGTAAAGAAATTTACAGCTGTAGCTCGCCGGGCTGCGTCGGGCCATTCCGCTGTATGACGGCAGGTCGCCACGCCACATGTGCAGGATGAACGAGATGGCTGGTTATCCCCCGGTCTTGGGGTTTCAGATCCTGTGCGACGCAGACCTGCGGTCAACAAAGACTGTCTCCTAAGGCCGGTGGAACTCAATTGTTCCGGTGGGGCCGTGCGACCACTGCCGCTAACATTAACTTGAATGGTGTCAGCCCACGAATTGGTGTCACCGGTATGCCTGTCCATAGCAATTTTGAAGCTTTGGACTTACAAGGGTTGTGATAAGTCTAAAAATAGTAATTAGGAAACTATAACCTATACACACCATACAGTTCGCTAGGTAACAATGAGCATATGCATAATACACAACATAGAGACAGCTGGTGGACCTATAAACGTGGAGACACCGGAGGTACCGCACAGACTCTTAGGTATCCCCACAAAGGTGGCTCCCGCATACGAGATCACTAATTATCTTAATATAAGTTATAATACTTCTATGCTGAAAAAGATGAGGAGATGAAACTACGGGCGGGGCGAAAGGCATGGTGCCTCACGCGGGCATTACTTCTAAATGCTATACAAATTGTGGTGAGAAGTAGTAACCTCGCGTAGGCCGCCGTCACTGAATATCTTGCGAGAGGTGAGTGCCTCGCGCGGGCCTCCATTACAGGAAAATGTCCCCACTGCCGAAGTGGAGGAAAAGTGTTAGCCAAAAGGGGCCACTCTTCTTTTCAACCAATGTGCTGTGAAATTGCCACAAGCAGGTCTTTATAACTGACTATCGTTATGGTGGGGATAGAGAGACGAGTATCCACCGCAAATGTCCTTCCTGTGAGGGCGTGGCAGATTCCAACATCTTGCCCAGGCATCTTAATGAGTTGGGTGGAGATGCGCATCTCATCCGTCACGAAGTCCTATGGAGCTAAGTATTGACCTGTCGTTAGGTTTATGCTCAAGTTGCCCAATATGCACTGCGGTGCTGGCGTACTATTCTAAAGGAAATATGAAATAATAATTATAAGGTGTTCGCATTGCTTCCTACATTGGCAAAGATAACTAACTACACAATATCCTAAGATACAGGGGTTGGGGGGAGGGAGCCACTCGAACACCTCCGATAGTTTCCCAGAGTCTGATCAGCCCACGGTGCGGGTAGGGACAGCCACACAATTAAGAAGCCATCCAATACCATTATAGATACCTAACTAACCAAGTACAACATGGTAACATTATATGATTAGATTAAAACAGTGGTAATACAGGTTGATAGACCTAATACTGTGCGGTTAGTTAAGCACCTTACAGTAAACAAGGATAACTATAAACAGTAATAATACAGAAATTATAAGATGCGGTCTGAGGACCGGTACGGTACCTATTAGTCATCGATACCTTTTACGGTAATAACTTATAATAGGTAAAGATTTAATTAAAGATATCATGCATAGTTACTTGAATACCCAGTAGCCATTCTTATATAACGGGCTACTATGTTACTGCAATTGAGACGTCACTATACTTGTGACGTGGGCTGAGACGTTCTCTGAAAGCTGGATACGTCTCCACAGGTAGATCTCCCACAAGGCAGAGTTCTTGCACGCTGGTCCAGAACGGAAGCAGTACAAACTCAGGACAGTGAAACACAGTATAAATAATGTCTACCGAATAGTTAGTAGGTTCTACATAATAATACTGTAGTGGTAAATGTTCCCGTCCGATGACGGTAAGTTAAAAAAGCTAAGATAACCCATTAACAGGAAGGGTTATTAATATAATTCTAATTATGCCTGTACATATTAACGCTTAATGGTGCGGGGTGTGCCAAATAAGTATTGTGGCGCACTGGGCAAAGTTTACTTGACTGCGGTCGAAACATAAATCAGGACACACACGACATGAAGTGTGGTGGTTGAAGGTCCACTTTTCCGCGTGGCTGGCAGATCCAGTGAGTTATCCACCGAGGAACATCGCCGCTCTATGTCACGTAGGATTACATGACTGGCCTTCAAGCGCACACCACAAGAACAGTTCTTTTATAGCTGGTAATTAAAATAGGAACATATTTAAGTTCGAAAGTTCTTAATGCGGTGAGACCGGAACTGCTTTTGTGAGGGCTGATTAGAAAACCTCTTGAAACCGAGATGATGTGTATATCTGGCTTCGGTTGTTTCGTCAGGTTCCCATACGTTGGGCAGCTCCCAACTGATCGGCCACAGGCCGACGATGCTCTCGATCTACTGAAAGCATCCCCTTTTATACTCATGGTGACGTCAAAACTGGCTGCCTCAAACAATCAGAATTTGCTGAACCAGCCAATCAGCGCACTGTAATCTTGTGACATGTACACAATTATCTAAATATCATGCTGGATATAGATGTGAAGATGACGTAGTGATTCACGTGTTACACAAATCACTGATTATCTAGCCATATAAATGATGCCATTTCTATATTTTTGGCATAATTTACAGAGAGAAATCGGCGATAACTCATCCATTTCTTACCGATTTTAAAATGGTGTATAGTTTTGAAAATCCCGTCCAATTATGGTTCTGGGTCATACCAGAAGGCACGGGAACATGTAATTTATAGCAATTAAAGCGTACCAACTCGGTACACTAAAAGTACCACTCGCTCTTGAACGTGCTGCATGTGTGTCGTCGAGACAGCGACAGGTGCGCGCATGCGCACCACGCGTTCTAACGAACCTAGTCGTGTTCAAAACGAAAATCCACTCGTATAGGCTTATACACGCTTATTGCTCTACCAAGGGGGTCGCGCTTATAGGAACGAATCCAGGATGGCTGGTACATACCAGCTTAGTAGTCCAGTAAAACTACAAATTAACCTAGAACAAATTGCAACAGAATTTATTTCTTTTCTGCGGCATTCATGGGACTGCCAGGTGTCACATATCAAAAGTCCTACAAAATCCCTCGATAGGAAAGTGGGTAAATTCGCATATTTAGCTACCGCCATTATCCGAATAATGAAACTTCCCTTACCTGCTTCATTCCGCAAATAAACGAAGTAGAAATGTTGTCTAAGCTCTGAATTTCATGGTCACGGAAGACAGTAAGCAATTGGCAATATTGCCTTGAACCACTTGTACAAATTCTCCAAACCACAGATTAAATATGGTTGTATGCACAGGGCCGGGGTAATTAAAAAAAATTATATTTAAAGTAAGTTTAATTTTGTTTTTCGCTTTTAAAATTTTATCTAAAATAAATTGCATTTTAATTTTCACTTTTATCTCACAATTTGAATACATTTCTATACAATTCAATCAGAATATGGACATGGATTTAGATACATGCGTTATTTGTAACCAGAGCCTAGAAAATGGCTCACAAACTGTTACGCTTCGAGTTAAAGGCTGTGACGGTATTAACAATGCTAGCAGAGCCTGTGAAAGCGATGTCATAGCTGAAGTAGGACAGAGGGTTCATGTAAAATGTCGACGGGAGTTCATTGATCCCAAGCGGATTGCCCGTGACGCAGAGAAAATTGAACAATCTCCGCCACCCATGCGAACACTCCGTTCAGAAAGTCCAACATTCAATTTTAGTGAACATTGTTTGCTATGCGGATACCCTGCAAAAATTCAAGATGGAAAGAAACGTCGCTATGATATTTATCCAGTAAGTACTCATGACTTTCAATGTAGTATCGCCGAGGCCTGTGAGCAGAGAAAAGACAAATGGGGCAAACTTGTAGCTGGGCGGCTTGCTTAAGTTGCCTTCACGCCGGATTTATGCGTTGTCAATGCAGTATACCATCAAAGCTGCAGCGTAAATTTTCGAACCATGAACAATATCCGTCAGCTGCACTCATCTTGCTCATCCCAAAAACATGGAAGGCCAGAAGACTTGGACAGAGTAAGAGCATTTAGTGCGACAATGGCATTTCTTGAAAATAATGATGATGAGCAGCTGACCCTGCACGACCTCGTTAATAAAATGCAAGAGTATCTCGATGATAAAGAGAATAAAGCATACAGTACAAAATACATGCAGGATAAAATAAAAGATAATTATGGCGATGAAATATTTATTAGCACAGTGAATGGTAAGCCAAACGTTGTTACCTTTCGTTCTAAAGCATCTACTATTTTGACTGACTTCTATATGGAACAGAAGAGAAAGGATTCCAAATCAGAGAGCATGCTAATCATCCAGACAGCTGCCAAACTACTTAGACACGATATTAAGTTAATTGATTCATGCACATCATCTGAAAGCTATCCATCAAGGGAGCAAATGAGCGACCCAGTAAAGGCATTGAATTATTTACCAGTGACACTGCGGGAATTATTGCGGATTTTGTTTACTGGAAAAGACACAGAAATGAAACAGGCATCAGTTGGACAGGCTATTATGCAAGGAACTCGTCCTAGAGTTATTTTGGCACCTTTGCAGTTCGGGCTGTCATGTGAGATGCACCATAAATTTGGATCTAGATTTATTGTTGACACCTTGTACAAGCACGGATTTGGATGTTCATACGCGGAGATACAGAGGTTTGAGCGCAGTGCATCACTTCATGGTGGAGATCTACCACAGCCATTATCAGGCGAGTTCATTCAGTTTGTTGCCGACAATGTGGATCACAATATTTGCACAATAGATGGGCATAATACATTTCATGGAATGGGAATCATTGCATCTGTTACACCAGAAACCTTTCGTGCAAACTTATTCCAAGGATAAATGTAACATCTGAAGATATCAAGCAAGTTGGCAAGATCTGTATCAGGAACTTTGAGTCTCAGCATACCAGGAACTTCCCATTGACCTTTAAGGAGTTAACTGCGATGGAACAAACAGACCCAACAGCTGACATTGACATCCTCTGGGATTTCTCTTTGTTTCTGCGTTCAAGGAGACAGTCATGGTCTGGCATGATGCAAACTGTTCACTAAGGAGTTTATCCAGGTAAATCGTCTGTTATTTTCCTTCCGACGATAGATCTAGAGCCAAGTAACATGACATGCATCTTTTCCACTTTGACTTATGTTTGTGAACAGGCAAACCGATACCATGTTGCACCCGTGATTACATTTGATCAGCCCTTATTTTGGAAAGCTATGACTATCACAGAGATTGAGCCGAGCTGGAGTCCATTAAAGCAAATTATTCTAAGACTTGGAGGTCTTCATATGGAGATGAGCTTCCTTGGCTGCATTGGTCACTTAATGGCAGGAAGCGGTCTTGCGCCTATTCGTGAGGTAGTCTACGCTGAGAATGCTGTCAAACACATTCTTAGTGGAAAGGCAATTTCTCGAGCAGTTCGAGGACACCTCATGGTTTTTGCTTCTCTCAGTACAATCTTGATTGCAAATGCATACAACCTACCACTACCTACAATTGCAGATGCTGAAGTTGACACAGTAGAATATTCCGCTGCAATGCATTCAAAAGAATTGTTTGACAATGATGATAATGTTGCAGGACATGAAACCATTGAAAGTTCCCTAAATAAAAGTCTGGTTAAAGTTGGAGAGCTCTATGATGACATTATCAAAAATCCGTATGTAGCTACAAGATTGTCCTAGGAAAATGCATTACATGATGTCAAGGACAAACTAGACTCAGAGAAGGTGGTCATGAAAGATAAGAGGACTGCACGACTCTGGCTTTTGTATATGGAGTTGGTTGACATTCTGCGCAAATTCATTAAGGCAGAACGAACTGGTGATTGGAACATGCACCTTCAGACCGTTCGTGAGATGCTTCCATATTTTGCAGCCACTGGGCATAATCTGTACGCCAAGTCTGCATATGTATATTTACAAAAGATGTTAGAAATACCTGAACGTCATCCAGATATACACACCAGCTTCCTCAATGGTCATCATGTCATTCATCGAAGTGATAGGTATTGGGCAGGGTTATCTACTGATCAAGTTATTGAGCAGGTCCTTATGAGAAGTGTAAAGTCAAGTGGTGGTCTAACACGAAGTCGTGGAATGACAGAACTTCAGCGTCTTGTTTGGTTGGTGTCTATGCCCGCATGTGCAGATGTGTGTAATGCAATGCAAGAGCTCTCTGGGGTAAACTGTGATTCAAGTGAACAACACAAAGATTCCACACAATCTCGAATAAAGCATGATATGGATGATACTTACAAAATTCTCAAAATCCTTAGTGAACTGAATCCATTTGGACCAGACCCTTCTCTTAGAGGACTTGTTAGTGGATTGTCTGCACATGAATCAGTCAATGTTGACGATGCTAAAGATATTGGAGAATCAATTATTAATTCGATGTGTGGCCAATGTGTATCAAGCATTTCGTTCCAGAGAAAGAGACAAGCTATTACCTTAGCATCCAAAACATCTCTCAAGATTGATGATGAATGTGTACACATTGATCCACAACTCCTATTTCAAAGACTCAGTTTAATTGCTA
Source organism: Chaetoderma sp. LZ-2023a (assembly GCA_034401795.1). Lineage (NCBI taxonomy): Eukaryota > Metazoa > Mollusca > Caudofoveata > Chaetodermatida > Chaetodermatidae > Chaetoderma > Chaetoderma sp. LZ-2023a. Next base: position 270,889,645 of record CM067369.1, on the reverse strand, counting down.
CAAATGGAGCAATAGGGAATCCAGCATCTTATTTTGAGTATGAGTTGTGCACTCATCCGCCCGCACTCTTTGATAATTCATCTCTTCCATGTGAAGAAAATAAGCCGGCACTTGCTGATGCATTGTGGAAATTAATTCAAAATGAAGATGCAGTCCTTCCAGATTCTGTCCACTATGTGCTTGATGGAGGAGCTCTATTACACCGTGTTCCATGGCAGCGTGGAGAGACATTTGCAAATGTTTGTCAAAGATATGTAAAATATTGCATAAGCAAATATGGAAAGGCTACAGTAGTTTTTGATGGTTATGACCAAGACCCAGACATAAAAGATGTAACACATAAGAGGCGAACTCGTTGATCAGGCAACTGTTGTACTGACTCCGCAAACAGTTGTAACTCTGAGTAAGCCTGATTGTCTTAGTAACAAGCAGAACAATCATCGGTTCATATCAATCTTAAGTTCATCTCTCGAACAGGCTGGATGCTTAACGATAAAGGCAAGCGGTGATGCTGATGTCTTAATTACGCAAACGGCTATCTTGGCTTCAAAGTCAACAAATACTGCTCTTGTTGGAGACGATACCGACCTACTGGCGTAGCTTCTATACCATACTGATATGAATGGCTGTCAGCTATTTTTCAGACCAGAGCCAAAGCAAAATGCAAAGAAACCCCGACTGTGGAACATCAAAATGGCAAAGGAAAAACTCGGGTTCTGTTTGTGCGCACAGCTGTTATTTATCCATGCTATCCTTGGCTGTGACTCAACATCTAGGCTTTATGGAATTGGAAAATCTGCATCCCTTAGCAAAATCCAGTGCTGCAAAGAACTCTCTCAAATTGCGGAGGTGTTTACAATGAGTAATGCGAATAAAGATGACGTGATAAAAGCAGGTGAGAAGGCAATGCTTATTCTATACAATGGCACTTCAATGGATAGTCTAGTTGCTTTGCGGTACAAGCGATTCAGGGAGAAGGTTGCAAAAAGTTCCAAGTATGTTGAAGCACGAGATTTACCACCAACACCCGCATCCGCAAAGTTTCACAGTCTTCGCGTGTACTACCAAATTCAAGTTTAGAGAGGAGATGCTGGAGATATGGATCCAACAGAATGGGGCTAGAAAGTTCTCAACCACCAAATGCTGCCTGTAAAGACAGACATGCTGGCAGCACCTGAGGATTTATTGTATTCATTTAGATGCAGCTGCAAAACTGGCTGTGAATCAAAGAGATGCAGCTGTAGAAAACATGGGCTCAGCTGCACATCCGCCTGCGAAGACTGTAAGGGTCTCAGTTGCTCGAATTCAATAACGCTCATTGAGGAAGATGACTTGGATACTTGATGCAAGATGAAATTAGTAGAAACCAGGTACCTATGCCATACTATTTCATTTTAGCTTAGCTTGGAAACACACAATACCGTGACATAATAAAATATAATATGTATTGTATCAATATCAATGATGGTATTAGGTAAATTCATGCAAGTGGCATAACACAATACATTTAATTTGTGGAGAATATGTCAATCGTATTCATTTATTACTAAAAAAAGTCCAAAAATACCCAGTCACACATAAATTACATACCGGTTTTAAAGAAATAAAGAAAAACGTATTTTTCAGGTGAAATGGCCCAAATCTGGTAATAATTATGCAAATTTTACCCTTTCCCCTATTGGAATTTTGGAGGACTTTTGATATGTTGTACATGATGGCCTCCTATACACTGGGCGAGGTAAAAAAATTATGTTGCAATTTGTTCCGGGTTAAAATATTTTTGGCCTAGATTGACTGGACTATAGCTGGTACGCCGGTACCCAACTGGTCGATCCGTGCTACATAGTCTGAACAATAGGCTGGAACAAATGGTCCTGGTTAACATGCAATTCTAAGCCCGAATTTCTGGAGAACTCAGACTTACACGGCTGTCCGTTATAGAAAAGTGAGGTACACGGATATCTCTTAGTGGTGGTCATCTGCGTCTCTTCTGCCGAGGTATCGGATAAAGCAAGGTCTTCCATGAGAGACATTTTAAACTCCGCATGATGCTGGTTGTGGGACCGTAAACACATAACCTCAGTTCTTCCTAGCTTTTTTTCATAATATATAACTGAAACTTTCCTAATGTAATAATAAAACAGCAGCATTTAGTCTGTGACACGAAAATAGCCTAATCCTTTTGTGTCAGTTTGAAGGCAAGATGAAGTTTCAGCACACGCTTTGTTCCTTTTATAGGTTTTGGTGACGTCACATGACCATGGATGATCACGCCCGAAAACTTCTGGTGAGTCAGTCATCCCCATAGGTGGGTTTTATGTGTTTTATTCTCCTGGAGTCCGATTATATATTCCCCTCGTAGGAAGAACGTAACTATAAATATAAGGTAGGTACGCCAACTTCATCTCCATATCACGGAAAATCAGGTCTCTGATCAACGTTAAAATCAGGAACTACTCATTCCTGTGGATGCTCACCCTTTAATTAGTGTGAGACAGTTTCCAAGTTAGATACTTATAAACTGGCCTGTTCACATTTCACGCGACTCATCACCTCTGGCCTCCTCCATCTGTTAATAGTCTTTAATCTAATTTACCCAATGACAATGGTGTCGATCACGGTATTCCTTGTTTTGATAGCACGTGGCTGATCAGACACTTAGGAGTGTATGTTTACGTGTCGTTATTTAATGCTGCTGGCACATGGATAATGGATGCGGAAAGTAGAAATATAGCTTTCTAATTATCTGTTCCTTAGAACAGCGTCCCTAGATGCGCGTGATCTTTAACATGCACTCTCTTCTGCGTCTTGTGTAACAGTCCTGCTCGCATTGATTCTTGAGTGGAATCTGTATGTAAGAGAACTTTTGAAATTATCTGTGTGAATTAACCTGTCTAAGTTTTGATGCTGCCTTGCTAGCCCGCACGCTAATGATTTGCAAGCACGGTAGAACATTTTAGTTCTCAATCAAAGTGGCGTGTCCACTGACCCCGCCAGCAGGACTGTATTTACTGGGTAGGCAGAATGCCACTTATCTTCTTCTCCGTGTAGGACTAGTCTCACCGTACCTAGACACAAACTTAGTTATTACAGTACAGCTCAGAAAATTCTAGCCTCAGTTGTACAATTTACAATACCGTGGTATGGAGATTGTGAAACAGTCATCCTGAGTGGCTGTGTTAGATACGCGTAGCTGGTTCTCTGCAGGTAAGACTTGCTCTGTAGTGCGGTGTCAACGTTGTATTGCGGTTGGAGGAGGGGTACTGCGGTGATTGCGGTGATGACATTATCGGACATTGAATGTATTCTCTCTGCAATGGCCGAGCCTCAGAAAGCCAATGACAGAGGTACTTAGAGCAAGGATGACCAAGACTGATCGTGGGTGGGGTGTGTGTGTGTGTGTGTGTGTGCTGTCGTAACTTGAATGAAACCATTGTTCTGTGCCTCTCTCATACTAGCTACCGACGACAGACTGCGATAATCCTGCTCTCCCAATAAAGAAATCTGTTATTAGGTGTAGATGGTATTGTTCCTTTTACTGTTATTGCTGATGCCACTTCCAAGTGGCGGGTGTCCCTTGCAGTGCGGGGTGGTGATGTTCATGATGTTGTTCTCCTACCGCATATGTAGTTTCCGCATGCTTGCAGAAAGAATGTTCATAGGGCGGAAACATGTTGTTCTGGTCCTTGTATGCTGTGATGTCTGATGCATGGGAGTCCGGAGTTGTATGTGATGTTGGTCATACAGTGGAGTGATATATATCCCGTTTTCCACGCTGAGTATGCCGAACCTGTTGATTGCGGATATCTTGTGTGCAGAGAGCAAATAGCTCACCGCATGCATGCGGTGTGAACTGTTGCGGATTCCGTGTTACCATCCTCTTATGTTGCAAAGGATAGGTGCATGCTGGTTTAATTCGTTGGTGTCGTACATAGGATGGTGGCGACCATGTTGCGGATGCGGTGGCGTGGAGATTGTCTCCATTATACCTCCTATAACCGGATGTGTAGGTTTCGCATTCGCGTAATTAAAATTCACGAATCCAGCCCTGAAGCCATGTGCGTTTCTATTGATCCTGTCAGGGGTATGGGTGTGTGTGTGTGCGTGGTGAGGTGTTTTTGGTCATGGGGACCTCTTGGATGGGGATGCACATCTCCCATTACATGACTGTCATAGTTTTTATGTACCAGAAAAAAATCGAGCCGATTCTACTGATCAGGGTGCCTCCCTGCACACCGTCACCCACTAGGGTGGCCGAGATGTGGGATGCCGCTCCGCCTTGGAAGTGGAGTGCTTCGAGTGTACGGTTTTCCTGTCGACCGTAACAGGCCTGAGCATCAGCAAGCCTCTTCACTTCCATGCCATTTATTACATATTCCACTCCAAAAGAGGCATGGCGTGGGGCAGCCTAAGCCTCTGCTTAGTAAGTTGGTAACGCTGTAATGGAGGTGATAGCATGAAGTGGATGGGAATGGGAAGAGGTCGGAGGAACAACTTTTCCATCATTCCCATCAGACAGTACAAAGGAGACTTCCCAGGCATTGTAGACCCGCTCTAAGGAGGGAGAGTGCGGGTATGTGACTCGTCATCGTCCTCAGCGTTAGCCGCATGCTCACCCAACTCCGGGCTTGGTGGGAGAGGGGCTGAACTGGCACCACGGTGCTCCGGGCTAACGACGGGAATACTTGTTTCCGTAGATACACCAGTCTGGGTACCAGTGCTATGCATATCACCCAGCCTGAGTTCTGACACTGAGTCATCGGTAGCACAAGGTTTAAGATGATCGAAGTGGATGACGGAGGTCAAGCCATCCGACGTGCGGATTTAGTAGGTCACATCCGACTTCTTACCTGTTACCACATATGGGCCTTTCCACATTCCTCCTCATATGGTTCTCCATGTACACGCCAGTCATGCCAGGTTTTTTGACGCCGGTGCACAGTGGAGAGTGTTTCTCTCACTAGCTCATGGGCCTGTTCTATCTGTAGCCACAGGAGCTCTACATAGAGAGATGGTGAATTTTTCTCTCCGAGAATTCTGGACATGGCGAGATATAAGAGTAAGGCTAATTCATGGCCTAACATTAACCGAGCAGGGGTGTACCCAGTGCTGGAATATATAGAAGTGTGGTATAGCATGAACATGTTTGGGAGCCACAGATCCCAATCACGACAATCAAGGTGTGTGTCCTTAGTCAAAATCACAACGAGAGTTAAGTTGAACCTCTCTACCATCCCGTCTCCACGCGGATTGTATGGTGTTGTTCTTGTTTTGACTATATGAAACATTTTAGAGCTCAGAGATCAGCTGGGTCTCACAAGTACTACCTTGGTCGGAATGTAACTCATAGGCCATTCCAAAGCGGCAGAACGCATTGCTGGACCAAACCTCCAGATGCCTCTTGGTCAAGCGAATGCTTCTACCCACTTTATCCGCCATATTCAAGGGTCCGAGCACATCAGTAGCCACTCGCTCCCATGGTGTATCCACAATTTTAATTTGTAATGGTGTGGTGTGGTCGCAGTTGGCGACCCATGCTTTGACACTGTCATGTAACCTGCTCCAGTGGAATTGCTGTTTGATCCGCTCTGTTGTTCTCTCCATGGCTAAATGGCCAGCGTTGTCATGCAACTGGTGAAGTATTATGACTCTGTAACGCTCAGGAATTATTTTCCGGTTATTAATGTAAAGAATGCCATTGTACAGATGGCACTCACCAAACCTCTGATGATAACATTTAGCCATCGCGGATAAGGGGCTAACAGATTCCTTCGGAGGACGTACTCCCTCCTGGATGCACGTGCATATGTGTCCTGTCTGCACATCTGTTGCTTGTTCGTGAGCGAGCGTTTCTGCCTTCCAGTCTGCGCACCTCAGTTCTGGGAATATGGGAGCTGGCTGTGTTGTATGTGTCACGGTGGTGGCCACTTCTTGTTCATCCTCGAGCCCAATTCTGTTCAAGGCAGCAGCATTTCCATGCAGCTTGCCGGTCTATGAACAACATTGAAGTTGAAGGCCTGCAGGAATTCCTGCCACCACGCTACTTGGCCCTCCAACTTTTTAGGTTTCTGAGCCAGCGTAGTGAGTCATTATGTAGGGTAAATTGGCGTCCACACAGAAAGTGTTTATAGTACTTAACAAATACACTGCAGCTAATAACTCTCGCTTGGTGGATGCTTAACGCGTCTCTGTTTTATTCAGAGTATGTGAACCATAACCCAGTGCCTGCTCAGTTCCATCTTCTGTGAACTTTGATAGAACAGCGCCTATTGCGTAAGCAGACACATCAATCTCTAAGATGAAATCGAGGTTAGGGCTATGATGATCAAGAATAGGTGCAGTTGTTAATTGCTCCTTCAATGCCCTGAAGGAAACCTCACACTCACTCGTCCACTCGAATGGTCGATCATTTTCAGTGATCTGGAACAGAAGGAGACGCAATCTTACTGAAATGGCAGATATATCGGCGTTAGTACAGCCCGAGTCCGAGAAAACTTCGAGTATTTGTTACGGAAGTGGGCGTCTGCAAGTGTGCCACAGCTTGTGTTTTTTAGGGTTGCATGGCCACTCCATCTGTGGATAGTACATGTCCCAGGAACTCGACACTTTGGGTTTGAGCTTGAGGTTAGCATTATGAAACTGCATCAGAACTTTGTCCAAGTTGGACAAAGTTTGCTCAAACGAAGAGCCAGAAACAATAACGTCGTCGATGTAGCAGAGGCAGATCTCCCATTGCGGGGTAGTTAATACCTGCTCAATGAGATGCTAGAATGTTCCAGGCTCGTTGCACAAGCCGTAAGGCATCTTGTGGAATTCGAAAAGATTGTTTCTGCAGACAAATGCGGTCTTCTCCTGATCAGCCTCATCCATGGCTACATGCCAGTATCTGCTTGCCAGGTCACGTGTGCAGAACCATTTGGCCCCGGACAACAAATCTAACGCCTGATCTATCCATGGTACTGTATATGCGTCTTTGATGCTTAGATCATATGCCGGCGGCAGTCAATACAAAACTGCAAAGATTCATCTTTCTTGCCTGCAAGTACTATGGCACTGGTCCAGGAGGAATGCTGAAGGATCTATTATGCCTGTCCACAATTCACCTGTTTGTGTGCTTTTGCCTCTTTGTGTATGTGAAGGTGATGTACTGGTTGTCATGCAGGTCAGTTGTTCCCGGTGTCAATGGAGTGATGCACGAGGTGAGTTTCTCCCAGGTCCATATCTCCTGCAGAAAATCTCTCCTGGTATCTAAATAGTATCCGTCGTGCATCACGTATGTACATCACGTGTGTGCAATTGCCTTAGTCCAACTGTGGCATGCAAGTATTGGCCATGCAGATGTTCTGGGATGTTGTCATCAGAAGCCGTTCTTGGTGTGGGTGTGGTGAGGGCTGCCCCCAGTGAAATCATGTCCACCAAATGACGACAGTGAACGCCTGGGACAAGCGTTATGGAGTCGGCAGTTCCATTGAATACCCTGAATGGTATTTGGTTCTTGTTGGTGGTGTCCACTATCATCCATGGACTCACGCATTGGGAAGCGATCATGTATTCAGGGTCGGGTTCCAGCATAGCTATGGGTGGGTGGTCTCCTAACTATGGTACGGTAGCCCATATAATTTCCTCCTGTCTAAGCTCAACTTTTGCTGTAGAAGCTGAAATCACGTATGTCTAATTCCTGTTGTCTGCAACGAATGCCGACTTCACTAGCACTGAGAAAATCAGAACCTAATAGGATATCGTTTTGGATGGAAGCGACTACAACTCGCTGGGTGAATTACATCTCCTCTATCTGTATAGCACCAGCCACCAGAACGTCAGCTCCGGTGGCCCGGAACGTCAGCTCCGGTGGCCCGGCACGTCAGCTCCGGTGGCCAGTTGCAAAAAAATATGTTTGATGACATAAGGGGTGGTCTCTGACGAGGCGGGATGCTATCATAGAGACGCTTTTTGAAAACGGTGACGGAAGCTTCAGTGTCCACATGAATGCTAGTAGGTGACTGAGTGAGTGAGGAATTGACCAGTTCGTCGTCGTTGCTGCTGATTTTGCTTTGTCAGCGACGAGAGGGGTGAGGGGGTGGGGTGGGGGTGGGGTGGGGGTGGGGGTGGGGTCGGGGGGGGGGGCTAGCAGCGGTGCTAGTTTTGGTGCTAGAGGGGTGTACTGCAAGTTTGTGTAGACAGCAGTTTAGATGGGACTGGAACGGTGCGGACATTTAGTCATCTGAGCCAGCCATGGCGGGCAACACATCATGGGATGTTTGTGTGAGGCGCAAAAGAAGGAACGTCATTTGTTGGACGTTTTGTGAGGGTTTATCATGCGGATCCATGATGCGGGGTACTGTGCTCCATCCGTATCACTACTGCTGCTGGGTGCGGGGGATGATGATGAGGGTAGGTGTGGATTGCATGCCACCAGAGAGCATCGTGTGTTAAGTGCCTTGTCGGTGGGTTGTGGTGCTTGAATAAACGTTGTTTGAGTGGAGGTGCTACAACGAAACACTGCCGTTTTACATAGGAAAGATGATTTATCAGATGCGGTTATTGCGTGGTCACAACCTTTAGCAGAGAGGGGTGATGTCGGTTCTGCGGATACAGTACGCATCGTAGGCACAGTCTTGTGTGAAGCCGGTTTCTGTGTAGTGTATTGCTTTGATGAGCTACCATTTGTAGTTGTTGTTGGTGCATCCACCTGACGGTGTTGTTAATGGATCGAAATTGAGCCAGGTTGCAGGAGTGGGCATTGAAGTGACTCTCTAATCAGTGCCCATTCTGGTTTGATAGCTGCTCAGGCTGTGGTGTTCCACAATCAGTAGTTGGTGTCATGGACGGGAGATGGTGCAGACATCGCTCCTTCCAACGGCCTTTCTGACCACATCCAAAACATGTGTTTTGTGGCTGGGTGTGTGGTGCGTTGCAGCTATGTGGTAGTCGTGTGGTCTTTTGGGTGGCTATTGTTGGGCTGAGAGTGGTGAATACATTGTTGAGTGTGGAGATTTGTTTAGTTATCTCTTCTAATCGGTCGTGTGTAGCTTGGCGATTGCTGTTGTTGTGCTGGTTCCCGCATCGTGGGGCATTGTTGTGGCCTCCACGATGGGGCTGGCCACGCCCTCCTCCTCTAGGCGCGTGATTCTAACTTGGTGGATATGTTCTTCATGCAGGGTGATGCTTGTCTCTGTTGCTACTGCTGTCTGTTTTTTGTCTGTTGCAATCAGAAGATTGGCATCGTTCAGCTTATTTATTGGGTGCAATTGATGGCAATTGTTCTTCTCGCTCTCGAGGAAGGTTTCTATCCATACTGCTGTGGCAGTGAGATGTGTGCAAGTTGCCATGCTCCATAAGAAATAATTTGTCCTTAAGGGCCAGTTCTCCATTCAAGGCATCAATGAAAGTATCAAGGTGAAGATGCATTACCCCTTCATGATTTGTGCTGGGGTACGCTCTTGTGATGAGTCGTTGAATGCGGCTGGTTAGTTCTGGGAGCGTTTCATCTGCACGTCTCCACAGGTTTTTAAGCTGAAGCGGGCTCCCTGGGCCATGTCCCCGAATCTCTTGGACTGGCATATGTTGGTATCCCAGTCACCTACCCGTTGAATTCAGGAAGGAGGATCACTCGGCTAGTGCCAAGGTATGGAGCTATGGTCACAAATCCAGGTGGGGGCGTGGGAGATAGTGGGGTGACTGTTGATGCTGGTCTGTATCTGTATGCTGTTGTTGATTGTGTGTAGGCTCTCGTATCCTGGTGTCTATACATCCGTGGTGGAGATTCCCGTCTGCACTGCTACATGCGGTAGGTAGGCAACGATCACTCCGCTGGTTTCCTAATGAGCATAGGACAATGAATTTGTCGTGCAGAGAGTCGTGCATCCATCGTGGTGGATACGTAGGTCGCTGTGTGGGTGGTCTTCCTCGATATGGTTGGGGTTCAGGAGAATGACGAGGGCGATGGGTGTGGTGCGTGTGTGTGTGTGTTTGCTGCTTCTGGGATTTGTAGGCTGTTACGGATCCGCATTTCACTGTTCGTGCCATGGTACCAATGGGTAGCGTGCCAACGAAGTGCTGCAGGGAGGAGATGTGGGCTGCGGTGCATGAGGGCAGGCCATTGGTCACCGTCATGTTGATGTGGTGAACGCATTGGGCGTGTAGGTTCTGTGGTTGCCTCCGTGGGGGACCTCTTTGCCGACGTCCACGACCCGGTAAGAGTGTTGAATGCCTAGCACATATGCCAGACAGTGTGATGAAAGATGCACCCACCTGTGAGGCATCGCAGAAAGCCTCCCCAGTGATCGGCGAGTACCCTTGTTGACTTACTGGGGGTGTGCCCTCTACTTTGGTGTAATTTACTACATCATCTGTGACTGCTCGACCCAGTCTTCTGTCGCATAACTCCACCTCTGCGTCGGGGGTGAGGTGGGGGGGGGGGCGGTGGGGGTACTGGTTATAATAGAATGAAGACTGGAACATGCCAGTGTTGACTGTTGGCGTGGGTTCACTTCTTGTGCCCGCCCCACATCTAGAGCTTGTGGAACGTTCACATTCCAGTGGGCCATGCGACCATCGCGGCAGACATTAAACCTCATGGCCTCATCTTCGCTGTCTGTGTCACTGGTGTGATGGTCCCTTAGCTCCATTTAGAGCCTGGACATAATTACATATATACAATAAATACATGTAACACACACACAATGGTACTCGTTTGCTGCTACTGGAGAGAAGTCAAGTACATAGGGCCACTTTGATGACTCGTCATCACGTTCCTCGCCAGAGGTACCTCTTAGATCATAATCCGTGAGGCATCCCCACAAAGGGCCAAAACGCGGCTACTTAGCAACTTTAATATAAACTAAATAAACCCATTAACACAAACATTATTTTTTGCGAAAGGAAAGTGTCTCGCACGGGCCTCCGTCACAGGAAAATTCCTACAATGCCAAAGTAGAGGAAGAGAGATGGCGAAAAGGTGCACACTCTTGTTCAAACTATGCTATGTAAAAGAGTCAACCTAGTGAAATTAAAAGTTATTGTGATGCACTCTGTATTACGTGCAGATGAGGTGGATGATTTTCGCAGAATTCAACACCGTCATCTTATGTAAGTTCAAAGATACTGAATTAGTTGTTGCCGCTTTATTTATGTGGGCCTTCTGCTAGATCTTATCCTAACATTAATTTTTTGGCTCTAGATCAAAGTTAAGCTGCAAATGACTGTGTATTCTAACTATCTTTAACATATAAATCTGACCAGCGAGAATTCCCGGTGACCATACAGTTACCCTTACAGAGCATCGACATCAATTAGACAGTATGTGGAAATGTCATGAGGTGGCAGCTCCAAAATCATATGCCGACCCGATCACAGGGGCAAGTCACATTAACTAAGCATTGGAAAGCATATATGCGTTTATGGTGGGGACAAAGATGCAGCTATCCAACTATAGTGACCTTCCCGTGAAGGCATGTGGGTTATAAGACCACACCCAGTCACCTGTAGAGTTAGATGATGAGCTGTGTCATGTCTGTCACCAGCGTGTTGTGGGCGGATCATTTGAGATCCGCACCCGGAGACTAACATTTTACCTGTTGTTAAGGTTTTGTAAATTCTCCAAGAGATGCACTGCAGGTTGGTAATTATAATATTTTCACAGTGTTTCCTACTTTGGGCTGGTTTTCTAACTAACTAGTATCCGAAGATACGGGGAGGTGTGTGCGGTCATCGACACCTTGTTTCTAAAAGCTCTGACACCCCTATAGTTTCAAAGTCAGCTCTAAACAACGTGACGGAGGGAAGTCCAAACAATTAATAAGTCCGGAGGCTAGAGGAGCATAGACAGAGACAGTTACTCTTATATTCGTGAGAACAGGAGGCCTTTAGGTACATGGCCAATTTATATAATCTATGATGATGATGTTGGTGAACAAGTTGGTGCGGGTGTGTTGCTGTATTGTATAGCCTAAAGAACTGCGGTTCAAATGTTTTTATATAAAATAAGTAACACATATATAACTAGAATGGCTACTGCCATATAACTAATTATCTCAGTACAGAAAAATAGAAGGTCACGCGACCTTGACAGTGCTCATAGGCACAAAATAAGAATAATATATACGGTTAACGAATAAACTATACAAATAAGGCCTCAGACGACCGTGCGATACCTGTTAGTCATCAGTACCTGTTACAGAAAAGTAACATATGAATATAATAATATAATAATGGAGTACATATTAGTCGTCGGTACAGAAAAAGTTCTGAAATCACAGTAGTTGAAGCGTCACACATTTGACACACATGATGGCATGATGCGGAACTTAGCTGCTAGAGAACACTGCAGGCGAACTGTCTGATGCGGCTCACACTCAGGAACGGTGACGAAGAACTGTTGTGGGTGCGGATGACCAGTAGTTTGTCACGTCTATGCACAGAGTAAACCATTTAAACGGTGGTTAGAAAGTTCCGTACTGGTGCGGGAGTTTGAAGCTGTCCTGCAGTTATGAAGGGCTCCATTTGAAAGTTAATACATGCGGATGCATTCTGGTGGATCGCACGACGAAATGCATCGCATAGCTCATGCGATGCAACGGGCAATGTCCCCTGACTGTGGTCTAAATGTCTAAAATTGTGCACGACACATGTGCAGATTTGAACCTACCACTGATTGGCATGGTACGGCAGATCTGGCGAGTTATCCATCGAGCACATCACTCACCCTACATACTTTGACGAGCTTACATCAGGGCCAACAGGCCCATCCGCAAGAAGGTCCCTCTGTGGTTGGTAGCTGGGGTTGTCTTACTTAATTTTGTTATTGCCCCCAGATAATATCTTCCCGGGAGCGTACACACACTGTGATGCGGAGGCGGTAGGTTTGTGCCCGAGACGGGAACTGAAATCCGACGTTCACTGCTGCTGTTTTATGTAACTCTGCTATCAGTAAGCAGTTGCCCGCGTCTCACATTGCCCTGGCCACAACCTACCCCTTCTCTCTCTCTCTCTGACTGCTCTCGATTCTGATTTTCCAGCTCCTTTTATACTACTCCTGACGTCACAGTTTGAGCGCCACAACCAGCGAGCTACTAAGGCATGGAAAGCGATCACGTAATGTGCTATCGTACCCATGCACTAAGTACATACATGCGCTAAGCCTATGGAGAAGTATATTTTTAAATGAATTTGCTGGTTTAATTAAGGATAACTCAGCCATTCCTGGACCAATTTAAAAATGGTAAAAGGGTTTGGAATACTAGTTTCATTCTGGTCATGACCGATACCAACACCGACGAGGAGAGTATAATTTAAAGGAATGACATGTACTAACTCTGTACAATATATTATGTTTTTCTCTCCAACGCTAGCGCACGTTGGCAAGTGGATACGCATTGTATTATCCTTGCGGTATATCTATATCTTTAAAATGTCGTACATCCTGTCCAATAAATAACAATACGGAAGGAGAAATGGCAGATATATGGAGAACAGCAAATGCAGCCTACATTTACACACATGGCCATGTGAGAGACTCCATCGTCAGGGGTGAAATCGTGAAGTGTATGGAGGAAGGCATATTACTAACTGGATGCCAACATGGTTTTAATCCTAATTTTCCATGGCAACCTCAACTATTAGACTACTTAGAGATAGTAATCATGGATGATAGATAGACATGTTATATACATTGACTTCAAAAGGCATTTGACACACTTCTACACAAACGGCAATAGCAGACTGGAAAGACGTGTTAAGTAGACTATCACAAGGGAGTGCCTTGGGACATGCGCTATTTCAAGTATTCATTAACGATCTATCAGACGCACTATCATTGTGTATCTGTACTGAACAAACGGCTGACAGCAAATCTATACACCGACATCTTCAGAAGAATATCAACAACACCTGCAAATGATCGACTGACTAGCAATTACATTTCAACTCAACAAAGATACACGTGCGCCACCTGGAAGGTGGTTTCGTACTGATCTACTTGTAATATACAAAATACTTCACGACGATTCTAAAATAAACATGGGAAAGATACGTAGAAAGTCCACCATAGAAACAACGCGAGGCCGTGCGCAATACGTGAAGATGGAATTGGTGAACAAGGACGTCCGGAAATACTATTTTTCCAACAGAATTGTCAACAGCTGGAATACTTTGTTTGATGAGACATTAAATGCCCAAGCCGTTGACGCACTTAAAGTTGAGATATACTGGCAGTTCTACAACATAATGAATACCTCCGATTGGAAAAGCATTTATAATTACAAGTATAAAGAGCAAACTAAAGTCGTCAGTATTATTTTTAGAAATATATCATTTTGTAATTTCTCCCAACCAAAAGCAAATTTGTTGCGATGTACAAGCCGCTTTTTAAGTGTAGGTAGCACACCGGAGCTAACGCGAGAATTAGTGATATGCAGGTGTTGGCGACACACCGAGGCTAACGCCCTCAGATCATGTACATACCCAACATTTAACCTCTAACAAATATAAGTCTACCAACACTATTCTGATTACAAGTCCATTCTTGATTGTCCCCATGCGTCCAATCTGAAAATATTGGTATAATATATAATGTACAAATATTATAATAATCAGAAGCCCACACACCACACCAAGGTACATCTTAAAATCAGCATGTCACGACCCGGACGATAAAAGCCCTAGGCTTATGTCCAGAAAACTAGACGTCGATGACGAGGAAGACAGCGACGACAGCGGTGGCGGCGGAGGCGTCGTCAGTGATGATGACGACGACAACAATGGCGACGACGATGACGATGATGATGATGATGATGATGATGATGATGATGATGATGACGAGCAATCATACGATGATTGCATGCTCGCTAAACTCATGTACTTGATTTGTCTGAATAAAGATCATTTGAAACCGTGGTCCTGAGTCCGACATTCAACTAATAGAGCGATCCATTTCTAGCTATTCCCTGCCCAATCCTAGTTATGGCGCGCCCATTTCTAGTTATATCTCGCCCATTTGTAATTATTCTGCGTCCATTTCTAGCTATGCCGTGACCATTTCTGGCTATGCCGCGCTCATTTCTAGCTATGGCGTGCACATTTCTGACTATGCTGCGCCCATTTCTGGCTACGCTGCACCCATTCCTAGCTAAGCATTGCCCGTTCATTAAGCATGTTGGGATTGATTTGTATACTTTGAATCCGGAAATCACAGAATTACAATTTTACGGTAACTATGCAGGTAACATGCTTCTTATTTTGAAACTCTTTTGACTGGCCGCTTTTCCTACTTATGGCAGTAACAGCGTCCAGGCAAATTAGGTTCACAATAATCAACATGATGCATATTAAATAGCAAAGCCATACACCGCGTACACTTGACGTATGCCATTCATACATGTGCCGTAATTGGGTATGTCGTCACACACTTGAGCGACATAGCGGATCTATCCATTAAGTACCGAACTGTACAAGTGCTTCATCTTATCTGAATACATTTGTATCTATTATTAGTCGTGCATACCGGAAAAAGGACGACCACCTGAAGAGTGAGTATAATTATCGTGGTAATAACACGGTAGAGATACGGATTCAGCAGAATACATTATCGCCAGTTGCTTGGTCCGTTAATGTCAAATCTAAAAGTATTAATAGTCCGTGGTGGTTTTAGCAGTCTTTGCCGTTCTGGTGGTCAGGGTAGACGTTGGCGGTTTACATGGATTTCGTGATTTGGATGTCAAGACTGTTCTTGGCGGTTTTGGTGCTTTTTGTTTTTGGGATGTGGTGTGGGAATGCGTGTGTGGGGGTGGGGGTGGGGGTGTTGTGGTGGTGTTGGGTGTGTGTATTGGGTTGTGGGTGGGGGTCAGGGTGGGAGGGTGGGTGGGTGCGTTTTTTGAAGTGTTTTTTTTATTGGTTTGTGAGCCACCATGGTTGTAGGTGGACTGTTGTAGCTATTAGTAATGATGCTTTGGGTAAAAGCTTGATTTGCCTGGTCTTTGGTAAGGTGAGTGGAGCCCATAAAGGTATTTGATTCTTGTTAAGGAAAATAGATGCAAGATACTAAATGTGGATGATTCAGACATCATAGCGTTTCGTGCACTTACAGAATTCATCAGAGGCGATGAGCAATACTGACACAAGCAGTTCCAGGGTAATGTTAATATCGTGTGCTCAATTTAAATAGTGTGATGTATGCTTTGTCGTGAAGTGACTGCTGCGAATGTTTTACATCAAATATATCGTGGTACAATTTAAATACTTATAACTAATATGCTGGTCAAACATGCAACATTTGATGATTCACACATTATGTGGGTAGATTGAAAAAGATATAGACTGCTAAGTTGCGATAAATTTTCCAGATAACTCAGCATGATGTGATCTGTGAAACAGGACATCCTTTGCTGGACATAGGCCACAGCAGAAAGCTAACAGATGTAAGCACCCGTGAATTGTCTTGAGTACACATAAGTTTGTGCATGCAGAAATTGGAACGAAGATTATCATTTGGATGTTGGACCATTTATTTCATTTATAAGGGTTTATAGAAACCAACTCGCATGCAAAGTGTAGAAAATAATTGGTTTACCAAGACTAGGATACGTTAGTGTCCTTGTAGATTATCATATCCACTACCAGTAGTTTCAATCTTGTCTGCCCTTTAAAGGGAAAAGGTGTCTCGTCGTCCACCCGCCAAATGTCATCGAATGTCACCCATCTTTCATCTGGTGTCCATCATCTTCTGCTTTGAAACTCTACTCTTCGTTAATAACTTGGCGGATTCCGCATTAATTTGGCTGAAAGGACCCGATGGCGGCAGGTTTTAGAACGTGTACACTGAGTGTCAAAGTTTCCATCCGGAGTCGTTCATGTTTTCCTACAGGTATTACATTTCTGCTACACGTATTTTAAGATATTCTCTTTGAATTAAGATTATGACGCACACCGAAAAACTATCGGAAGTGCAACGACTTTGAATGTCAAAATAATGCCTACACGTTCATAGCTTAGGAAATCTTATTTTAGCATAGACACGGTTCTAGCGCAGAAACAAAAGTAAGCAATGGGTCTGCACGGCTTTATCTCCACTTTCATTGGCCTATATGTTCGCGCGAATGCTTACCTCTTTGCCACCAGCAGCTATTTTATCCGGCTACTATCTATCTATAAGAGTATGTTAAAGGTAGTTACATGTTAACAAAACAGATTCCATAATATTTAGAAATATTAACATCTCTTGTACATGGGCGGATTGACTGGTCCTGCTCCTGTCTATGGGAAGATCTGGTCATGTTTTGCTGTGTTTCGTGCAGCTTGTCTTTCCAACCATTGCCATTAACTCAACATACTTACTTCGAAATGAGGAACGCATGAAAACTACTCAGTTGCCTGGTATATGACATTAGCGTCAACATTCCACCCCGCCTACACTAGTGCAACTACCTCCGCTAGTTTGACACCTTATTCTGCAGGCATTTTACTCAATCCACACTACATTTATCCTATGAATATTCTCAAGTAACGTGACTATATATGTCATGGCACATTAGTAGAGTAACTGTCAAATGCTGTATTGCCTTTGAGCGGTACTGTATTTAGGGTTGGGCGATATTGCTCAAGGTATGACGATATCGGTATCTCATTAAAATACCGCGGTATCACGATATATCGTCATTTGGGTGAGGTGTGGAGTTAGGGTGTAAACATAGAAAAACATGTATTTCAAATTGGTTGTGTCTGCAAGTTATTTTCATTACATTTGTTGCATTGAAACCGTGAATTAAGATCGCCATGATTACCATTTCCGCATATTTAATACACGAAATTCCACACTTTGACACCCTTCAATATACAGTTTAAAGCAACGAATGTAATGCAACTAACCGTATTCATCACAAATAAGAAAAATAAAGGATTTTCTTCTGTTCTTGTGTTGTATTTTATGTTATCTTTACCTCACGCTTTACCTCACGACAACTGTCAACAGATTGAGCAAGGAATACGCATTAACTTCATCGCGCAGAAAGGAATTCTGCAGAACGAAATCTGATTGGCCGCCGTATCATACTTGAGCCAATCAGAATTCACACTGCAGAATTCCGACAGCTGGCATCACGGCCGCTGCTAGCATAGACGATGCAAATTAATAAAATAACACTGCATGATTTTGAAGGAGAACGAGCGTGAAGACTGGAAACAATTATATCAGATTCTATTTGGTCTGTAATATTAAATACTAATTTGCCCCATTGTAGACCTATTCAAATTCGCTCACTACTTAGCGGGTTTATCCATTGATCTCAAGGCGTAGCTGGGATGTGTGAAATTAACCCAGTTAACTCTGCAGCCAAGCCTGCCACAACCGATAGAAAACTGGAAATAATTAGGCCTAAATTCTTTATTTTAAGGACGTTTCTCACTTAGAATAAATCCGTAATGTTATATGGGGAATGAATTTTGATCTGGTTCGTTTAAAAATGCTAAATATATTGTATAAAGTAACATAAAATCGTATAACGGTAAAGCAAGAGATTAACTGCCCCCTCACCCACCGTTCCAAGCTGTGGTATTGATAAGGGATTATGTGTGTGTGGTTTCCTATCGAGCTCAAAAGTTTTAAAGTTTAAATCTTTCACGGTCAGAAGAATGTTTAACCATGCAGATCAATGACTAATGGATAAATAGCTTGACCTATAGTAATGACGTCATCAGAATGAAATGTGGGTAGTGCAAATGGTATTCCCCACTGACTAATACTCAGAATGAGGCAAGAAAAAACATGGCGTCGTCTATTCATGCAATTATGAAAAGTTAACAACAAAGGATTATTTTGTACTTTAAATCATTTTAGCGCAAACAAACCATGAATTAAATGAACACAGATTATTTTGGAGTTTATTACGTTTTTATTACCTTAGACAGACTAGATTATTACTTAAAGACTATTACTGGACCGAATAGAGGTAAGAGTATGACATTTCTAACTTAGTTATTTATATTATGCTCACAGTTAAAAGTGCAATATCGTCCTGTCGGTATTGACGATATTTGCGATTTTTCGTAATTATGACGATTTCGGTATCGGTATTCGGTATATCGCGATATTGACGATAATATCGAAAAATCGGCCAACCCTAACTGTATTATGAACCAGGAAAGCGGCGTTCGGTGGTTTAACCGTTGCTTTGAGGCTGTAAGTCGTATTTCACGGTAACGAAGAGGACAGTCTAGCCGATTAGATCTGACGCAATGACGCATTTTCCAACATTTCAGTGAGAGCCAGTGTGGAAAAGCAAGGTATGAATGAGAAGACGTATGCACATAGGCGAGGTAACGTTCATGCATTGCCCCTGACTGTAGCGATGATCGGGTTGACCTTTCTGTAGAGTTGCATATAGCATGTTCAGACGGAGAGACCCTGCAATTTCACCCTTAAATTTATTAGCTCCAGTTTGTTCTATACTCTCCGATGCTGCATACCTATGGCAGCTACCCGTTCCAAAGGCAGTC
This sequence comes from Chaetoderma sp. LZ-2023a, assembly GCA_034401795.1. Classification (NCBI taxonomy): domain Eukaryota; kingdom Metazoa; phylum Mollusca; class Caudofoveata; order Chaetodermatida; family Chaetodermatidae; genus Chaetoderma; species Chaetoderma sp. LZ-2023a. The sequence goes on along the minus strand of CM067369.1, from coordinate 270,870,160 downwards.
ATAAAACGGGTTGAAGACTGCCGCCGAACATTGCTTAGTACGATCAGCAAACATAGTGTGTTCTACAATGACGCATTATACCGTACCTGAAATACGGTCCCGCCGTTAATGTCCGTGGCTAACAAAGAAGGTATATTTATGGCGATGTCTAGCAATGCCATACGAGGCCACTGCCCAGAAAGTTGTCAGATCAGCCGTTCTCGTCACCAGCACATATAAAGCTGGTATATGAGGATATGAGAAAAACTGTCTAAATGTGCCTGATACGGACTCCAAGAAGCATGACTAGATACATTGAAACCCAAGAAGGACCCGATATGCTAAGAGTATACGATATATTTATATGCATTGCTTGAAGAGCGGGGTATCATGGGGTCATGCGCGTGTGTGATCAGCGTATCATATGTATTTACGCTTACGTAGAATGTAACTTTTAATTACATGCCCGAGCCTTTTACTTAAACCGGACATACCTATGTCGCTGATCGCTCATGGATAAGTTAAATACTTGTTAATTGTTAGTGTATGCACTCATAAATAGCAAATTCTGTGTGAGGTCGCCAACAACAATGTACAGAATGATATGCGCACAGGGGGATAGTAAGCTGTTGGTTGAAGCATGGACAACAGTGTGCAACACCATGTCTAAGATAATAACTATATCTTTAATACCAAACATCAACTAGAGGCATAGCTAGATAGGAATGACACCCTGAGTTGAACAAAATGTGTTGACATTAATGTCGTCGCAATTTCAGTTCACTCGTCAGATACTGATTTCAGAATTGGTACAACGGCATATGTGTAGAGTGGCAATTGCTAATTGAATGCTTTCCGAGAGGCTACGCAATTCCAAAATCAGCTAAGATAATTGCATCTTACCAGAGAAATTGCACGCATCACTCCAGTATCTGTCAGTTGCTAACTGGAGATTTTAGCTGACCGTGGATCGGACGGTCATAAAATGTCGGTCCTGGTCAATAGAGAAATTTTAATTTGCACTACCTCCAGATCTCATGTGCTTTACGATCTCAGGATCAATGACACGTCAATATAGATGTTAGTAATACGCATTAATAGCATGTAAAGGCCGTGCACAATGAGTCGTGATTTAGACCTTCATTTTACATCCTACATGATTAAAATTGTAAGTAAATCATCTATAATAAGTTTCATACGATAATGTATGTAAATCAAATGTGACTTTCTAACATGTCACAGACTGCCACTTTATTTTATATATTAATTAAAGGACACGTCAGTCAGGCATACCATGTTGAAGACGTGACTTAAAAGGTAGTGCGTTTTAAAAGCAGTCCGTGCAGTTGGTCAGTTGGTCCGTCGGTAGGTATGTGATCCATTCGGTTAGTCAGTCGGTCATATGTTTCGGGTTAGTCGGTCAGCCTGTTGATTCTCGGTAGCAGATTTGACGCAAAAATCCATAGCAACACATGCGGCCGGTTTGGATTGCTAGAGAAAATGAACTCCATAGCACAAGATGAATGGCGTTTTATTCATCTGGCCCATACCTAAGTTATATGCAATGAAAAACAGGCATCCGTGTGTTATGCTTCTTTTGGAATTGACACATTGATTCGGAATTTAATTTTCATATATTTTATCTTGACTTAACCCTTTCATACCGAATCCGGCCAAAACCTCCCCTGTACTGGCTAGTTGTCGTGGGGAATGCCAATTTGCAGGCCAAAAGAAAACTATTTTGAAATGATACCACTGGAATGGCTGGCTCGGCAATCGAGCCAGCTATTCCAGTGGCAAATTCTTAAACATAGTCTTCTCTTAATTAGCCTGCAAATGGATTTTAAATTAGCAAATATTTAGATTTTGTAGAATAAATTTAGCCATTAAAGGGTTAAAACACGCACCGTGGCAGCAAGCGCATGGTGTATAGGTTGCGATCATAACAGCAAATGGCACAGGCACCTATCAAAACAGTGTGCACATATTATAGATATTGGGCATCTTGAGGAGAAATATCTAGCTCCTTAAGAAACCCATATCTAATGTATGACCACATTTAATTTTGAAGAACATATGGATGAATATGTGAATGAAAATGTGAATGAGTGTGCGTGCATTCACGCGTGCGTGCGTGCGTGCGTGCGTGCGCGCGCGCGTGCGCGCGTGCGCGCGCGCATGCGCGTATATATGTATTTGCTATAGTTCTCATGTACTGCAGTACGTTTAATTGGCTTGCCTAATAATTGTATAGTTATTTAATATTATTTCGCAGTGAATTCCTACTCTGGCTAAAAGATTCTATCCTAAGTTATCATCAAAGGTACTGGGGTGGTCTGTATAGAGCTGCGCGATATACCAATCTCGCATCGTAAACCGGTTCAATATGGTGACGGTTTGCAAATCGTAGTATTTATGCTCACACCGACAAACCGAGTTTAATACAATTTTCGGTTTAATCAATACTGAAGTAGTAGTGTCGGTGGTAAAATGATACCACCTCCCTCAACCGGATTTCCATTTAGACAAAAGATGCCACCTCCCTCAACTGGATTTCCAGTTAGACAAATGAGCCCCCACTGCCTTCTCAGTCCCGGGGGCATAGGTTGTTGAGACCGGGGCTACCACTGATCGCCGAACGGCTGCCAGGGAGATAGGGTAGTCCCGACACTACTACTACCAGGGGCTGAACGCCCATTTAGAGACAAGCCTCCACAGTGATATACATCACTTATCGCCATCAACCACAGGGCCGGCCTCTCTCTCTATTCTGTGTAGGCTCAGACAAACACGTAGTCTCTGCCAGAGTCGCATCGACATGATGGGGCCACCCATATGGGCTTCCATCTACCGTGGCAACGCTCACCTGGGAGGAGGCTAAAGTGATTAGCATGTGAACCACGGCAGACTCTGGCATGTTCACATGTTATGCAGAGAATCTGGTGCTGAGCAGGGGTCTCCAGGAGACAACCACGGCCTACCCTCTCCACCCCATAGAAGTGGCAGACAGACTCGATCTCTTCACGTGGGTGAAAGCGGTCATAAATGTTTCTCCGCAACGGGTCGACCCAAGGATTGTACTGGGGGTCATCACGGAAGTTGATCCACTTGGCATCCAATATCATGGCAGTCCCAGCGCCATGTGCCACTGCTGTAGATGCCAGCACGAGCAGTATGATGAGAATCATGGCTATATATGAAGAGTTAAACTGAACAGAGTAAACCCATCGAGAAATATCTGTGCCAGATCGAACCCTGTTCCATCCGGATCGATAGTGATTTTCATCCCCTCAGGGGCAGGAGCTAGCTGCTTCACTCTGCCGCCGGCTAAGAAATGTAGCTCTAGGACTGTATGAGTCATTTGCGGGCTAGTGAGTCCGACTCGCTGAAGCAGTTTAACAGCACCCTTGACTTTGGTGACATGTGACACACCATCTACCCGCAGGGTACCCTCCTGGAGGTTAACAGCTCCTTCTGGTCCATCGAATGGACGAAGCAGCAGGAGCTTTCCACCTGTAACCCCGATCTGGTGACCCACCCTCGTCAGGGCGACACCTTCATCTATGTAGGTGAGGAAGGATGATCCCGGATTGTAGAGCTTTCGAACTGTCCCATACTTTTTCACAACAGTGGAGAGGGGAGTAACCTCTATGTCAATGACTGCAGGAGGCCTATATACGGGCAACCATGTTTGCCAGTACCCCCAGGTCCAGCGCAGTACCACACAACTATTTATATATATAATAATATGAACTGCAGTTCTTTTGCCAGGCTCAATAGCAGGCCATCATGGGCCATCGGCAGGGCACCGCTCGAATAGGGTTTGACCAGATGAAAGCTGAGGTCGTTATTTAGGGTGTTGATGTCTGCCACCTCTCCATCCGAGAGCTTAATCAATGGCTCGAGGATGTACTTCCTCTTCAGGAAATCGTACCGAAACATGATCTTGTGGCCATCTATGTTGCTACCCAGGTGCTCCTTAGACACATCCTTAAGGTATGTGAGCAGCTCCACCCCATCACCACCAATGGGGTGGAGGGAGAATGCCTTTGAGTTTGCTTCGTACCGTATGGCGAATGACTTTCCATCGCTCTCATCTACCTTGGCAGCATCAACTGCATACACATCTGCCAGGTCAGCAAGACCAGTCGAGTAGGTAAATATGGGTTCTATAGCACGCTATAAGTGGGGTTTAAACAGGAGATATAACCATGCCGATTGTCTGACTGCTGCTCTCCGTGGTGAGAATGTAATCTCACTCTCTCTATATGGGATACGGGTGGTACAGTAACGTGTAGAATGGGTCCTCTTCGAGCAGAGCACAACATACATCAATCTCCGGGCAGTGCAAACAGCAGCTCACTGGTAGAAGTCGGCCGGGACGTGATAGAGTATCTCCCATGTGCCAACAGCAACATATGGAAAGCTATCAGTCCTAGCCTGTTCACACCTGTAAATTACCTGTTTGAAAGCCCTATCCATTAACATATATGCCAGTATGGATGGGATATCGGACGCCCATTTAGAGTTTACACTCTTATTACTCATTGACCTGACAACAACATGATATCAGACCAGGAATATCTGACCTTTGCCGAGATGATGACACTGATAGAGGGTTGCCCAAAGGCCGCATGGATACTCACACAGCAACAGATCTGTCAACAAGAAGGATAGCGACTACAGCGGGAGAGCTGGTATCAACAGTGGCCTGCATTGCAAGGAGGTGAAGGAACAGTGAAGGTTCCTGATACTGGCAGGCCCTCCTGGAGGAGAGTAAGCGGGACGTAGGAGTCTTCACATACGACGATGAGCCAGATGTCTTCACATACGGCGATGAGCCAGGTGTCTTCGCAGACGAGGATGGGCCAGATGTCATACAGTGGGAAGAGAAGATGGCGCAGAAGTGTAAGACCAAGAAAGCCATACAGCGGCAGCCCTACTATCTTGGTCATAAGGTGACGTTCCAGATGTCACATCTCAGAAAGCTACTGGCACCCGACATTGCGCTGGATGTCCACTGTCTAAGAGACGTCTGTCTCGACACCAGCAAACTGGTATGGTTCGCCAGGCTCTAAAAAATAAACCCTTCTATGACTCATGAGCAGATTCTGCAGGTGATGCAGGTTTAATCTCCAGGTATACTATGGCAAAATCAGAGTGGCAGAAGCAACCATAACTATGTCCCTCCCTGACTGCTGGCGAGGGTGGTACAGTACACGGCTGGCGACTCAAGCAGATAGATACCATCAGGCAGAATCTCGTTCATGAGGCAGAAAAGTACAGCAGAACGCTGCGGGTGTGATTGGAGCCAGTGTTGTTGTGCAGCTGTGGCCACTCTCGCTACAGGGGTGGGTGCCATCATCGCCAGCACGCTGGGGGCGTAGCACTAGCTACCACTGCCTTGGCCACTGGCGTGGGGGTGGAGCAGCAGCAGATCACAAGGAGGCTGGAGAAGCATGCTAAGTACGTCACACTGGCACAGAGTATGCTACGGACTATCGACGAGTCTGTCAGCAGAGCTCTCGAGGATGGCCAGGTCACCGATGAAGAGTACCACCATATATTGATGGTCCAAGCCCTGTACGCACGGAGAAACCTAAAGTGCGACAGCAATACCTAAAAGGCTCCAGTGGGCGGGTTGATATGGAGGAGCTAAAGAACGAGATGTTATGGCGAGGTCGCCTCGCTGGTCTCTGGAGTCGAGACGACTACAAATAGTGTGCTGCGCGTGCGGTAACTTTAAGAACACCAGTATAGATGGCCTTCCCACTGAACCTCACGACAGTCATCCAGAGCCAACCGCCCCTCCTATGTACACTCTTGACTGGCCTGAGAGGTCTACGGGATGATATACCAGAGCTAACATCGTGCTCAATCACAGTGGATGGATGGTCCCGAACCATCTTCTCCATCAGCCCATGACCGCTGACCAACCGACCCATCACCATCAAGGATGCGAAGCAAGCTCATACTTGGATGGCTACTCCAATCCTCTCATACTGGAATCAGCGGCTGAACTTTGCCGTGTGGTGTGCCACGGCAGTATGTGAAATAAGTTCCACCCTGCTTCACTCTATGCTGATACTCCTGAAACTGTGCTCATCGCCAGCTGTCTCATGGTGCGACGAATCCTCGATGAGCTGGGTGCAAGCCTCGCTGATTCAAACGACTTCGACCCACAGCTCAACAGTCATAGCATCTCAGTGGCCAGCAGACTACAGAGAGAGAGAGATTTCAGCGCTCACTCAGACTATCTGTGGCATGGTGGTGACTACGGTGGTCTAGGGGTTATGTACGGTGACCCGAGACGTGACTACTCAGGATTCCCCTATCGAACACCCCGACGAGTAGAGCCATCGGAAGACAGTGACATTCTCGTTCGATCCAGACTCCGACCCTGGAGCACTGGTGGCAAATATGCACATCACTGGCTTGCGGCAGGACTATCCAGATGTGTGGAAGTACTTTGCTCCCCACACCACATCATGCCTCACACCAGCAGGGATCGTTCGGATCAACCAGTCTCAGGAAGCATTGTGCTACTTACAGCGCAGACCAAGCTGTGTCATTCAATAGATGGTGTCAGCAGCGCAGAAATCCAGACCATGTCATCAGTCTCGTTGAGGATATGATTATCGTGGTAGACCCTCGTAGTCTTATTGCTAAGTTCCAGCAGGGGTTGAAGAAGACCCGTCGCAAACTTGACTTTGCTATTTCACCACACTTACGGTTGATTCCGAGCAACATGATCGTGAACATCGAAGACCTCCAAGTCAGGGGCTATTACAACATGATAGTCGAGAGGAGTTCCCCCGGTGTTCACTTTGGCTTCAACACTGATATCAACGCACCTACACGTAGTACGAGCATGGCAGCACATACAGTCATTCCGACCCTGACACTGCAGCCAGTCAACCAGGCAGCTCCAGGCATTCCGACCCCGACACTTCAGCCAGTCGACATGACATCGCTTCCCGTGGTAGCTCTACGAGTGTTGTCAGGTCTAGCTAGCATGGTGCTCGGGATCAGACTACTCCGCCACTAGCAAATTGGCTATAAGACTATCCTGACTCTCTACAGTAGCAGTGGGGACCACGGTGAGACACTGAACAAGCTTGGCATGCCCTACAGCCCCTAGACACCCTGCCAACATGCACATACAAGGGCTCGATTGTTCCGCAGTGCATCCTTTTTCCAGCTTGTAGTATCGCAGAGCCTTTTTCAGCTCTGAGTCAGGTGAGGCCATCACGGTCTACAACTGCTGGAACACATCTGACAGATACTCCCGATCCTTGCAGAAACCTTTAGCTCGCAGGAGCTGCTCGATGATACCCCGGCGCATGATACGGTATTCGAGGAAGTAGATCTGACACTTACCAAATGCTAGATAGAGCTTCACAGCTGTCAGCTCTTTTGCCAGCTCAGCACCAGAGATCTGAGCGAGCTCATCTGGTGTTTTCTTCTTGTTGTCCTTCAACTCCCTCCGGAAGACATCATAGTACTTCTCGCATAGCGTGAGCCCAGACATGTTTAAGATGTCTCAATAGAGAGATGAATATTCCTGAGTACCAACCAGACACCTGGCAGATGCAGACTGGGAAGATCTTATTAGCTCTCTCGACAGAGGACGCAGACGTTTAACCACATTGTATACTCAGTGCTTAAACAATGACGTCAATGGTACTGATCGTGACGCAACCGCCCGAGAGCCAGACGAGTCTTCAGAAGGCGGAGAACCTGCTGCAAACCAAGACACAGAAGCTACGGACCAAAGCAAAACCTCCGGCAGTCCATGTCGCCAGTAACGTGGCAGCGAATGTGGCCATGGTGAAGATGACAGGTGGAAATAAGGTTCTTCCTGCCGCCACTGTGGCTATCCTCACTACAGTGGTGAGTGGGGTGGTCGGGCACTGTCACAGAATAACTCACCCCATCCCAAAGATTGCCTTCAGTGGTGCCTCCTACACTGCTGCTGCCAAGATCATGGGTGAACCTGTTACACTAATGGAGGCCGCGGTTATAGGGCTAGCAACGCGTGCAATGGCTGAGATCATCGTCGCCTACGTTTAAAACCTCTGAATAGTGAGAAATGGATCACGAGACCCCTGCAGCATATGAGGCATAGCCTGCCGATGGCGGTGTGTAGCCAATGGGCGAGCATGCGGACTGAGGATTGCCAATGCCCGAGAATGGTGGACTGCCCACAATGGGAGCCCCTGTAGAGAGGGCCAGTACCCTGAGCACTTCTACCTATTCCCTTGGCCGACTGCGTGGTCCTCCTATGCCCAACTATTTCACTGGGTTATATAGCACTATGACTCTGTCACACACAGATCTAGAAAGCAAAGAGCTAGGCGATCTTGCTCACTTGGGCGAGGCATGCCTCGGTTCAGAGGACACTGTTCCCCCCTATCTCCGTACTAGTCTTCGATGAGAAGGGAGACCCACGGGAGATCCAAGGTACCATCCCAGCCCGAGATCTCATCGGGAACACTGATACGGTTGGACAATCGGCCATTAACAAGGCTAATAATGTATTCAAGGGGATGGGCATCAAGGAGAGGGCGACGATGCGAGGTATGCTCGGAGTCGATGAGGCTGGAGCCATCAAGGTAATGGCTGAGTTCTTTGCGCAGGACTTGGATAAGGATCTCCTGAAATCGCGGAGCTCATTCCAATAGGATGGAGAAAATCTCAAGGTAGGCACCATCAGGCAGAGCCATATCACTGTTGATTGTGCAGCGGGTGCTACCACCAGACTCCAGCTACCAGAGGTGAAGAAGTCAGAGTTCTTTGGTTTGCCGTTTAATACCAGAGGATAGTCATGGCGTCCCGTGCATGTATCATACATATAATGGATGTACTAAACACTGTGGGTGCTGACACAGGCCCTTTACACTATCTTCTCAGCAGCTGCTGGGATTTCATGCTTGACGCCTCCATCGCATCCTTTGTATCTGCCGGAGATGCAGGATTACCCGCTCTGCAGGCGAAAGAGCTGATGTAGGAAGTGCTGTCGTTTAGTCTCCCAGATATAGATGAGGCTACCGCCGACCAAGTGCTAACCATCCTTCGCACGCATGTCTGTACCATTCGACAGCAGGCCGGCCGATGCCGGCCAGGTGGTGCTGATCATTGCCCCATCAGGACACAGGAAAAAACATCTTGTCGTGGGCTCTCCTGGCCGAACATCTACACTCTCAATACAGCCTTCTGGTGTCTGACTTCGCCGCTGAGGTGGTTGACAGTAATGATCAATGGTACAATGGCCCAATCACCAAGACGCAGAACTTGCAAGCACTGATGGAGAAGCTGCTGGCAGCCCGACTGACAGAACCACTTGTTCTAGTTATTGATGACCCTGCAATGGACCAGAAGACAGTCACCTACCTCGGCAACATCGCCAAGTGCTTGTGGCACACAAAGATAACTGTCTTCATCCTCTTTCAGAAGTACACCCGCGAGATCTCACCAGACATCCGCCACAATGCCCGGTTGCTATACTTCAGCTCCAATTGTGGACGTGCCCTGCTCGAGACCATATACGACAGCTTACCCTCAAGGAGACCAAAGGGGTCTTTATCGCAGGTGTACAGAGGGCAGCTGATCTGACCTGCTTCATCTTCAGTAACAAGGAGACAGTTGAGGTGTCACACTTCAAGCCATCTCTGGAAAAGGTGCAGACATTCACCTACAAGCTGAATCGAGCCAGGAAACTAGCCTGCTCTACGTGTTATCGCTGATAGACTGTCGCAGCTGCTACAACTATTTTGTCATTCATCAGAAGGCTGAGGAACTTCGTCCTACTCCGCTACTTCGTCAGATGCTTGATGACCTTCGTCAGAAGCTTGAGGAACTTCGTCAGTTTCATCAGAAGTATGTTGCTGAACCTCTATCCACAACAGTGGGCCCCTCCTGAGTACCTTCCGCATGACCTGTGTCGTGGCTCTCCACTACAGTGGCACTGACCTCCTCCCTGAAGTAGTTATTTGCTCCAGACTGGAGGCTATCCAGGATAGCTCGCTCTTCCTGGCTATGGAGGCTAAATACGGCAGCCCACTTCGCGACCATTAGTAGATCTTTGGATTCGACCCTCGCTCTTTGGAGAGCTGGAATAACAGGACTGTTGGTTTGGGCAACGGGAGGTAGGTCGAGTGTCCTGCCCTGGGTGCTGTCAACTTCCGGTAGAGTATCTGAGTCAGGAGTTCTTTTGTACTATGAGCTGGAGCTCCTTCCTCTATGGTGGCCAGTATCTCCGCATCAGACGGGGGTGTGACCTTGGCTCACTTGTGGATAATGTTAATGTCACGAAGCAGTCCTAGGACTCTGTCACAGTGGGACAGTGCATGCCGTGGCTGTTATGCTGACTGTCGTGCCGACTTGTTCTGCTGCCTATAGACAATCTGCTGGAGAACTTTACCGAACATGGCAGCCGTTTAAAACCTCTATATACCTAGACCTTAAACATGCTGCAGTATGTGCAACATCCAGTTGGGCCATTGCACTCGCAACATCGCACCGCACTGATCCTCGGAAGGACTGCCTGATTTTCATTCGACCAAGTATACATGATGAGAACCTATTGTCCGCTGCTGGGGAGTACATCGACTTTGCAATCTCAGTACAGATTCACGAGATCAAGAGCATGACACTCGAGTTCAAGCTTCAGAGCAAAATAGAACAGACAGTAGAGCTCCCGCAGGTTCTGAACAGGTGGGAGATCGTGCAGAGCAGCAGCACCGTGGACACCACCTATGTGAACGATGAGTACCGGGCCCTTGTTCCGCTGGTTCGTGGACCAACCTACTATGCGAAGGGAAAGGGGTACTATGCTGTGCGGTGCAATGAGGGGTTCATGGAATTTGAACTATGGGCAGGTATCGAGAAGGCTGCGGCAGTTCCACTCTTAACCCTCCTCGAGAACACACGTGCATCCGGCTGCCATGCAGGATGGCTGTTCCTCCGGGTATACACTGTGCAGCTCGCAGATGCGACGATGAATGCTCCAAGACGTCATGTCTGGCATGACGAGAATGACCAGGAGCTGAAGCAAACGGGTTCAAACAGCAGATTGTGAATGTGGAGCGAGAACACCAGCTGGTCCAAGCCACAGCTAACCAATGGGTAGAGCTGACATTGCATCATGGTGCATCGGACTGTGTCGCTGTTGCGGTCCTGGCTGAGAAGGGAGAAGCCATCCAGCAGGTGGATAAGCTAGGCGACTTCAAGCTTGTGGTAGCTGGGACCAATATTCTTGGTGAGGTATGCGAGCTGGCTCATTGCCAACTCTACAGACAGAAAACGTCATATGCGTTTCTGCGACTAACCAGTGGAAGCGAGGACCTCGAGTCAGCGCTCGAGGGCCGGCACCACCTCGGGGGCAGGGACATCCAACCTAATCAGGGCAACCGGCTCAGCTTTAACATCGGAAACCTCATAGCTGGGACTCGCACATTAGGTGTGACGGTACTTTACTTTGACTATGCTAAGGTATGTGTGTCGAACACATCAGGTATTCAGCTTGAGCATGCGTAGAGCACGACTGCTGTCGTAACAGCTGCCACCACTACTATAATCTCTGCTCTCTTCTGACCTGTTGATGCGTCATAGTCGAACATTGGCTCAGAAATTTTTACAGCCTTGTAGTACTCATCGAGCCTCTCATCAGCCTCTTTGATGCTCTGGTTGGCCTGAGCTCGGAGTTGTCGTCGGCGGGCCAACCTCTGGCGCATATACTCGAGTGCTTTTCTGTACTAAAACTTCTCCTTAGACAGCTTCTCCATCGCCTGGTTAGGACTCACACGCTCGACCTCTGCCACCTTCTTGTCGGCGAAGCTGAGTCCCCAGTTCGCTAAAGCAAACACGCCCGCATTCAAGATTGTGGATGCCATGCTATAATCTACAGTTTAAAGCTACTATATAGCTGTCCCCAGCGACGGATCCCCAGAGCGATGTATGAACCAGAGGCTTATGAAGATCCAGTCGAGGCTATAGATGACGAGGACTATGACGAGGACTATGAGGAGGATTATGATGCAGACTACGAGGTCGGTGGTGAGTATGATGATGTAGAGCCTGAATCCCGCAAGCTAGTACACAGGGCGAAATGAATCTATTGCACTTACGTAAAAGGCTCTATCGGGCCGCTGGCAGCAGGTGGGGCTCTAATCGCTCTGTTCACAGCGAAGGCTGGCGAGATGGTCCGCAAGATCGCCAACAATGCTCTCCAAGGTGTGGAGAAGATTTCTGACACCATACCAGCCATCGCCTCAGGAGTATGTACGTTCTTCGGAGTTGCCATAGTACTCGTAGTCATCTAGTACGACCTAGTCAAGACACTTAACTTCTGAGGGTTAATCGATAAACTACCATTCATTGAGGATCCAGCAGAAACTAGACGCTGGTGTACGGAGGTGTTTGAGGAGGTCTTCAGTGATAGTTGAATGAGTGACAGCCATCTGTTCATCTGATTAGAGTTCGCCCAGGCTGTGCGTGACAGGACGGGAGTGGACGTCAGTGATAAAATCAACCAGGACGTGTGTGACAGGACGGGAGTGGACGTCAGTGATGAAATCCGGGAGCTCTGTCTTTCTTGAAGAACTCTACTATCGGCCTGGTGGATATTACCGCAAGCCCGCTCAACTACTCGAGGCTGCACGTCGCAAGGGCCACAACTTCACATTGGGGACAGTTATCCAGTGGCTAAGCCACCAGGCCATGTGGCAGATATACAGACCTAGTCCGTGGCACATCAGGCATGCCCATTTCGATGAAACTGTCCCGAACAGAGTTCACCAGGCAGATGTTCTATTCCTTCCACACGATTCAGTTGGTTGTAAGACCTACAGGTATGCCCTCACCATCGTCGATGTCGCCAGCAGGTACAAGGCTGCAGCATCGCTCACAGACAAGTCAGCTGGCCAGGTGGCGAAGGCATTCCAGGGTGTCTACAAGGCTTCGGAAAATCCCCTCCAGTGGCCGGAATTGTTGCAGCTGGGTGAGGGTAAGGAGTTCAGAGGTGAGACTGCAGCTGTCATGCATAAACATGGTGTGGCAGTTAGGCGAGGCGAGCTAGGGCATTAGCGTGCTCAGGCTATCGTTGACCGGTGGAATCGGACACTGACATCGAGACTGTTCCTACACCAATACGCCAAGGAAATGGTTGCGCCGAGTGAACGTTCTAGAGTATGGGTGAGAGGGCTGCCTGCTGTGGTGGGGAGATTCAATGCCGAGGTTACTAGGCTAATCGGGAAGAAGCTGGTGGAAGCTATCAGACACTCCGCTGTTGCCAGTCGCAGCTCTAGAGGAGCGAACAAGGGAGAGGAGTGCCTACTACCTGATGCTTTCGTTCAGTAACTGGATACGCCTGGTGAGCTGGAAGGTGGTCGACGGCGAGCAACAGATCCTAACTGGTCGATAGATGTTCACAGGCTTGACAGGTATGTGGATGCGGAGGGGCGGCCTACACTGTACTACCTGGTACGCCAGCACGGAATGCCTAGGCGACCATTTGTCGTAGAACATCTTCATCTAGTCCCTGCAGACACACAGCTACCACCACCTAGGGTGCTAACATGATACTCGATGGGCTTGGTATGGACACCATCTGGCAGCACATGCCACTTATCATAGTCAGCAGGGAGTCCAAGTTTTTCCTGCTCATACGTCACCATACCCTGGCTCTGTCCACCCCGCCATGTAGGGCACTGTAGAACCTCTGCCAAGAGACCTCATTCTGTCACTTTGACATTCCCTTAGCCGAGCACTTACTTGCATCTGTGCTCTCCACATAATAGCCTTTGGAGCAGAGAGCGACGTCACGAGAGCCTTCGAACTCGAGGTTGAACAGTCCCGGAGTCCGTCCAGACCATTTGTCCCAAGCTAGCCAGTCATGCTTATGTGCCTAGGACTCTGCTCGCATCTCAGGGCGAATGATGTCGTCGCGGTTGGAGCCTGATTAAACGATATACGCAGAGTCAGTGCCCATCTGCAGGTACCCACTGCTGTCAGGAGCTATGTAGCGATCGAGGAAGTCATAGTAGAACTCCAGCATTCGCAGCTTCGCGAGCTCATAAACGGCTATCCCCACCCGGAAGGGGCTTCGAAAAGTGATTCTCGGCATGCAACTCAGGAGCTCATATGTCTCACCGATCTCCTAGAGATCTTCAAACCATGCACTACGCAGAGCCTTGTCTACCACGCCTTCATCATTCGTGAAACTGGTGTTGCTATGACGTTGTAGGGCCTCACTGAGCTTCCCGTAGGCACTTTTGCTGAGGAGTTTGAAGAGATCTGCCAAGAGCGCTTTGCTCTTATCTACATCTCCCGAGCGCCGAGCGTCCGTAACATTCTCCACGAACCACTCGAATGAGAACTTCGCCTCATAGTCTATGGTGCTGTCTACAGCAGTGATCTCCAGATCATGGGTTATATACCAGTTGAGTGTCGGTGCATACAGCAACCGCTTCTTACCAGAGAGGGCATCGACCAGCTTCTGGGTGGTGGGACGCTTCCTCCCTGTTCCCCCTAGATATGCCAGCATCTCAGAAGAGATTGCCTCTACTGGGATCTCGCGGTTATAGAAGAGTGGAGGCATTTCCTCGAACTCTGCCCACATAGCCTTGGGGACCTCTATATCCACCTCAGTAAACCCAATCCAGCTGTTTGCTAGGAGAGCCTCCTCAAAGCTAGCTACACGACTAGCTCCGGACCAATGGCGCAATGTCTCCTTACCATATGACATCTCTATGGCCATCGTTGACAGGTACGGAGCATTTGCGTTATAGCCGAGTAGACGTTGACAGACACGCTCACTCTGGCGGATTTAAGTCACACCGATCTTGTGGTAGCTGGTGAACACGATGCTGTGACCTCCAACAACAGCACCCTTCAGCATCTTGTAGGCTTCCTTGCCCACTGAATAGAGGCTAACATCTGGCATTTGCTGAGCAGTTCCACGTAGGAAGTACTGCAGTGACACACCTGGGAAAGACACACCACTCGTTGATTAGTCACTGCTGTTGCTTTGGGAGCTTGTCCAGGTCTATCAGCTCTACTGTGCCCTAACCCTTGTCCTGATTAGATATGCTCGCGATTGGATCACCAACATGAACTCTCTGATCAGTTCTTTGTGGTCAAGATTGCAGATGTGAGTGGGCGCACTCGTGGCATCATCTAAGGAGCAGCCAACTGACACAGAGATAGGTATGTGAGTTCTCTCGACCGTGAGAGTCTCCGTAGGATGAGTCTTGATACCATCTAGGAGTGCTTCGAAGGTATACACTATGAAGTGTGGGTATGGGACAGTCTGAACTCGTTTATGGCCACTTGGACAGCGTTTTATACAGCACTCCCACTGTACTACAATCGTCCATCCAGATGCTCTCAGCTTCTCCTCTCTCAGCACTGTCTTGCAGTATCTTTGTTCGGCATCCTCACATCGCTGGTGTTGTGGGCACCCGTGCCATTAACAGCCATGGAACTGGTAAACGGTGTTGGTGGTCGGATCATAACCATCTACAGGAGCACCCTCAATCCAACGCTCGCCACCGTACCCACACTCAACATGGTGTATGTGTACGCCTCTGTTTCTCGACTCATACTCGATCCAACGAGTAGCCGCTGAACTGGATGGTTGGGGCGGATAGAAGGCTTTCTCATACACAGACTGTGGCGCCTCAACCTTCTCGTCAGGACACACGATTGCTGTTTTGCCGCCTGTACAGTGATCCATGTGGCGTTGAAGATTGCATGCCTGTGTAAACCTCTGCTGACAGTGACTGCTGACTAGTGTATGTGCCATCTTGGAGATGTTCTTGATGTAGAAGGCATGGTGGTCCCACACTCCGATGGTCATGGTGCCACGGTAGTGAGCCGTTTGCCTGATCAAGCGCCAGGTACCCTCTGTGGTTGATTCATACATGTGAATCCCGCTCTTGGCGAAGACCTCTACCTTGTCCAGCTGATTCAGCGTGGTCTTGCGGACATCAGGTACTGTCACTGTGTTGCCGTAGAACTGTGTGGTAAGCTATCATGTACTTCTATCAGCTCTCGCTACTCAGTGGACTGCTAGACATCTCCAGAGACACATGTTGTCCCTGTAGATGTCGAGGGCAGTCATACTCTTCTTCTGTCGTAGCCAGTCTGGGAGGGGCTTGTCCCAAGCAGAGGTTGGCGGTCGATTACAGCCCTGACATCAACGTTGATTGATCAAACGAAAGCCCACTTGGTGTTGGGTCGATCGATATTGTCTGTCTCGAGACAGGCTTGTTCTCTTGCTGCCACCTAGTCCTGAGCTGCTCCTATCGTGTTCAGCCACGGGCTCCCTGGAGCATTCTTGTGGAAGAGCATCACCCTGCTGTCTTCGATGCGACGGATGCAATAGTTATGGGTGTAGCGGAGGTAGAAAGCGTTCTGGACAGTCTGCTGGATCTTTTGCATGATCTGGCCCGTGAGGTCTCCTTCTAGACCTCTTAAGAATATCCAGCATACTGACCAGCGTCCTCTATCCTCTGTCTACCTTTCGCCGAGATGCTGGTCGAGAATGTGTTCACCTTCTCGCCGCATGATCCGGGCTAAGGGTTCAGACCTCGGCCCCCCTCATCACTCGCTTAGTGGTTCTGCATAGGGGAGGTAAGCGCTCCAGTGGATGGTCCGCCATCCGCCTCGCTACAGTCTTGGCTCGCAAGCTAGCAGTAACATCCTCGTCCAACTGACGAAGCTCACATATCTGCTGCGCTTTCTTGTGGGGATTCCAAGGATCATCTTTGGTAAGCACTGGAAACCTTCCAATCTGCATTGCTCGGGAGAGTCGCTTCTGCAACTCCTCAGCACGGGCCTGTCTGATCATCTGGAGCAGGTCGGCTTTCTTAACCTTAGAGTAGCTTCTGAGGCCGAATTGCTTTGCAATAGCACGAAGCTGTGCAACAGTAATCATGGTGTATATCCCTATGGATGCCTGTCTCTTAATGGGCGTTCATACCCTATTATGTGTGGTGCTCACAAGGCGATCAGTACCTGGAACCCATGGGAGGTCCGTCGTGTCGATGTGATAGTGGATGCTTGTCTCTAAATGGGCATTCAGATGTGTTTTATGTGTGGTTGATCACAAGGCGATCAGGCCCATTGTGTGTAATATTGTTTGTAGATGAGTGCTTACACGTAGTTGAGTGTTTTGAGTATTTACACGTAATATATGGTTGTGCGTTCACACCTGGTATACCATTATCGATGCTGTGTCTAATTGGGTGTTAACGCATAGCAGGTGGCTAAATAAACTACTATTCTTGACCTTGGCCCAGCCGAGGGTCTGTGGTCTGCTATCATGTGTTATATGTGACTGTGCGAGTTGGTTTTGATGTGATCTTATGCTTCTCGGATAACGGGTGAAAAGTAATTGTAGACATGTAATCACGTGATCATGTAGCACCGATCAGCTGGACGGGTACGGGCCATCCCAGCTAGGCCGAGTATGGACGACCGCTCTGGGTGCGTTCCAAGCATGCCCCATGGATAGAAATGTACACGTGTATAAAGCCCTATGAGAGAGGTTTCGTTAAAATGGCTAAGTCCATAAGAATGCGTAGCACGCATGCGCACGCATCAGATCTTCCCTGGCAACACATGTCAGTATTGTGAGAGAGTGTATGCTTATATTGTACCGAGTTTGTACTGGTGATTTGTTACTTCAATCTCGTCGTTCTTGGTACCGATCAGGACCGGAATGAAGCGAGAATTTCAAAAAATTTAAAATCAGACCAGAAATGGCCGAGTTATCCACAAATGCTAATAACACATAGTGAGATTTGAACCTGTGATTTTAAAGTTTGCTAATAACACAAAACGAGGATTTGATCCAACGCATTAACTACCTCGGCCATGTATGCATTAGTAATTATAGCTGATAAGTTATGTTTGCTAACGTTGCTGTATTGCTGCGCTTATCAGTCACTCTAGATCCTGACGTCACTTAGAGATAACGCAGTAACAGCAATTTCACAACTCACGCTCAGAGATAAGATTACTCAGAGGCGAGATTTTAGTGGTGTTGCAGTGGGTCAATCAATAGAGTTTTTGAATTGCATAGGGTTCCCAGGCTGCAGACTGGGTTTGAAATCTGCTCAAAAGACCACGCTAGAACTTACCTGAAATTTCGAAACTAGGTAAGACACTAGGGCCGGGTAATATGACCAGGTTAGAACGACCCACAGTGACACCCCTCAGTGTGGGGTCCAAGCACCACAGACAGACCCACACACCCACCCACCACCCACCCACCCACCCACCCACCCAGCCACCCGCCCACCCACCCACCCACCCACCCCCACACACACACACACACACACACACACACACCATCAGGCTGGAATAGCAACAGGGTGGGGTAGGAGATAGGTGGGGTAGGATAGGTAGAAAAGTGGCCCAGCGATAGAAAAACCTCCTCTCAGGATACTGGTCAGAATAGAGAGAGAGAGAGAGGGAGAGAGAGAGAGAGAAAGAGAGAGAGAGAAAGAGAGAGGCCGGCCACTGGCCGGTATCCTGAGGAGGTTCTCCCAGACAGTGGGGTCCGCACAGGAGTTTTATATTCGCCACAGCCTTCCATGTCCGGGAGAACCACAGCTCCCATCTCCATCTAGAGGCATACACCGACCACATGTCTCAACATCCCTATGCCCCATGGATTGAGAGGGCGGTGGGGGCCACGGATCGCCGAACGGCTGCCAGTTGAGGGAGGAGGTGGCTGCGCCGGCGGTGGTGGTGGTGATGCCGGCAGCGGTGGTGGCGGCAGAGTCAGTGGCAGCAGCGGCGGTCACGCTGGTGGTCGTGCCGTGGTAGCGGCGCCGGTGCTTCTGGTGGTGGCGCTGGTGATGACGGTGATGGTTGTCGTGGTGGTGGTGGTGGTGGGGTGGTCGTCGTCATCGTGATGGTCGTGGCATTGCTAGTGAGGGTGGTGGCGGCGGCGGTGATGGTGGTAGCGGTAGTGTTGGTGGTGATGGTCATTATGGTGGGGGTCGTTGTGATGGCGGTGTTGGCTGCGGTGGCGGCGGCGGCGGTTGTGGTTCCGGCAGCGGTAGTTGTTAAGTAGTAGTGTCGGAATTAAAATGATACTACCTCCCTCACCTGGCCGCCGTTCGGCGATCCGTGGCCCCCACCGCCCTCTCAATCCCTGGGGGCATCCATCTAAAGGCATACACCAACCACCTGTCTCAACAGCCCTATGCCCAGGGATTGAGAGGGCGGTGAGGGCCACGGATCGCCGAACAGCGGCCAGTTGAGGGAGGTGGTATCATTTTAATTACGGCACTACTACTGCCTTATGTCTGTGAACGCTTAGTTTAAATTGGGCCATCGTGAAGCCTCTCCAATTGCAGGAGTTGGCCTAACCAAACAAAAGGAAATAAGTACAATCGAATAGTGGCCAAATTGGCTGGGGTTAAGCACAATGGAAGCAAGCTGCCGTGCCGACTGGTCAGTCTGATCAGTTGGGGTACTAGTATCCTATTACACAGTAGCGCCCTATGCACTGGTCGGCACTACTCTTATAACGGCATCCGCTTCAATAGGCTTTTAACTAACTGACTTATCTGAGATTTTACTTTGTTAGTTTTAGAGCCGAATCATATGTGTTATTTAGGCATGGACATGGTTACTTCGTGAAAAATGTTGCTATTGAGAACTAGTTAGGTGTATGTGCTATTTTGATTCTCTAATATTAATTAGCGAGTGTATATTTACTTGAACATGAACGGCACAAAAGAACAGTGGCTAAAAGTCGGCCAAAGCCGTAAATATCACAGCAGTTAGCTAAAATGAATAATGGATGCCTATTAGTCATCGGCGTGAAGAAAAAAAAATCGGCGGTCAACGATTAAGAAAATCAAATGCGCGATTAGTCACCGTTACTTGAAAAGAAAATGGGTGCCGAGTTTACAATTTACAAGATAGGAGAACGGTAACTTATTATGCAAAAGTCTGTAGTGAGGTTGCCGAGTATCTGTGGACACGTCTGTGATGTTCTAGATGGCGACAACGATACTGGGTTGATTTACACACACACGTGAAGTACAATTGGCGTAGTTAAGTTGGTTATTTGAAAGCCTGATACAAGACGATCGGCGCAGCCAGCTCAGATTCTGTATCGGAAGCAATTCCCCAAAACAGTGAAAAGTGGCTGATTAGTCTGCAGAAGTTCAGTTTGTTAAGGTGAGCACCAGTAGTGCGCTATTTAGGAACCACTTGTTAGGTGTGGGTCAGACAAGAGTTGGCGAGATACTAAATGACCAGAAAGTCCCACAGTTCAATTTGTTGATGTTAGCATGGTTCAAAAGCGAGTGCTGTTAGGTGGTAGAAGGTAGTTTAATTATGCGCCATAGGTTTGTTCAGATGCGTGGTTGAATGCTACATCTTGGGTTTAGTCGAGAGCATAACATTCGTTTGATTCGCCCTTGAAGACTGGCAGAAAATTTAGACCTTCGCTGTTCGACGAGGCAGGTCCACGATCACGGATTCATGTGGTAAATGATTAAACCGGTGTAGATTGTCAATGGCTGCTCGACGTAGTGCTTCAGAGCTTCAATCAAATGTCAACTGTATTGAACCACCTCCCATTCCGACTGAAGAAATGGTTTTTGGATTTTTTTATCGGTTTGGTTAGAGTCTATCGAGTCCCTGATTTCAAGTCCCATTCACGCCATTTTAGGCTGGTTTTTATTCCAGTCTATTATTGGTAACTTCCCCAGCTGGCACCCATTTATACCCCTGGGTGGAGAGAAGCAAAGAGGAGTGAAGGAGATTGCCTATGTTTCCAGCGATCATCAGTTGGCCGAACGGAGACGCGATTCTGGGGTCGCCAGTTTCACAGCCCCACTCGTTAACCCCTATGCTACCACCTCCTATAACTAAAGAATTGTGGCCGATACGGCTCCTTTTATAGGATCCTTTTACCAATGAGCTGACACCACAGAGTACTTTCAGCCAATCAACGCGTGACCGTTTAAACGGGGGTGGGGTGAGGGTGGAGGCATGATGTCACGTGTTTTACGACGCCATGAACGACCTTGACCCTTAAGCGTCAAGCAGTACGCGTGATTGAGGTCAGTCTGATCGCGTTAGTGCGTGCTACTTTTAATCGTGATTTCAATTTAAATGTATTTCACCTAATTCCTATCTGATTTTAATTCTGTAAACAGATTCTTTTACGTTGATGAATTCGCTCAATGATTCACCAAGAGAGGGGTTGGATAGGCCAATGCCTAACGATAGAGAGAGAGAGAGAGAGAGAGAGAGAGAGAGAGAGAGAGAGAGAGAGAGAGAGAGCGAGAGACAGAGAGGGAGAGAGAGAGAGAGAGAGAGAGAGAGAGAGCGCGAGCGAGAGAGAGAGAGAGAGAGAGAGAGAGAGAGATCGAGAGAGAGAGAGAGAGAGATCCGGAACACGTGTGTACGTTATCCTTTCTATTTTAAAATCTTGATTATTTCAAAGTATGAAATTGTATTTCTATCGTGTATGTACAGTGTACATAATACCCGTGCAATTTACTAATTCACTCATACAAGCCATTCCTTTAATTGCAAATCAGTTACTGAATGAGAGTATTGTTACAAAGTTTACTCTCAGCCTGAATACAGGTCCAAGCAGTGTGTATTCCCTTCATTACATGTATGGTATTTACCAATCGAGTCATTTGTTCAAATGGCAACACCATAGTACAATCTTTGATAGATGACAAAGAATCGAACATATTTGAACAATGTAATTGACTTTTCCAGTTTATCCATCCATCATAGTACGTCAAAATCAACCACATGACATCATAATCAAGGACGTCATGAATGCCATAGATAAGTGCATCACGAACGCATAATTGATGACGGACTAAGAGTTGTTGTACGAATTCTCTGTCTTTACTAGTTAAGACACTATAGGCAGCAACATAACTCAGTCAAGTGTTCTAGTCAATGAGCCCAGGGACCGATCGATCCTAGCACGAGCAGTGTGTGGGTGGAGCTTAGCTAGAAATGGGCGGGACATAGGATTGAACACACTAGATTATCCCTTCAATGATGCGTCATCGCAAATACCCACATTCACCACCAACTGTTGACAGCCTTACAACCCACCCCTTGGAGGTGGAGCCCAATGTAAATGGTATTTTCCACTCCACAATCATGTGGATAACTCATATACCAAATTGGCTTGAATTTCGTCCAACAGTGTCAGAGAAGTTGTATTACAATTAATTTCACGACCATTTGACCCCATCCAACACCCACCACATTTCGCCCCACCCTACCACCCCCACCCCCACCACCCGCTGGGGGCGGGGCCAAATGTAAAGGTGCTCATCCACTCTACATTGATATGGGTAACACCTATACAAATTCCATGAACCTTTGACCCCACCACAACCCCGCTTGGGCAGGGCCAAATGTAAATGGGCTCATCCTCTCCACATTGATATGGGTAACTCACCTACCAAATTCGGTTGAATTCCGCCCAACGGTTTCGGAAGAGTTGCATTGCAATAACTTGTTTTACCTTTGACCGCTTCCCCACCAACTCCTGGGGGGCGAGGCAAAATGTAACTGGACTCATGCACTCCACATTGATATTGGTAACTGGTATACCGAATTTGGTTGCACTCTATCAAGTGATTGTGTTACAATCAATTTCTGTTGGTTAAAATTTGACCTTTTTGACACCAGCACCGCCCCCTGGGGACTGAATCAAATGTAAATGGGCTCTTGCACTCCGCAATCAAATAGGTAACTCACCGTGTAACGGTTTCAGAGGAGTTGTTGTAAGTGATTTGATCTTTTGACGCCTGCCCTCCACCTCCCGGGGGTGGATCCAAATCTAAATACCGTCCAGCAAAGCGCAATCATATGAGTAACCAACATACCAACTTGGCTTGAATTCCACGCTGACACCACACGGGTTTGGGAGGAGATAGCGTGACAGACGGACGGACGGACGGGCAAACGGACGTAGGCGATTACAATATCCCCGACATTGTTTTAAAACCTAGCGGGGGGTGGTGTTATCTGATAAACAATCCACCTTAGACGATGCTGTGTTTGTTTGACACACCCGAGCATGGCGCTTTGTCTCAATAAATACCTAGTGGACAATGCTGATTCACACGCAGACCCATATAGTCACCCGCTACATTGTAAAGAAATGGCATTGGAATTTTGATAAAGACATAACACTGCTAACATATCAATCCTGGACATGATTAGAAGCTCTTGGCTGGCGCAGAGCCACATATAACTGCGAGAGATAATGAGTCCAGACAGGGAAGACATACAGATAATGATGGTCTTAGATCTTCGCGCAGGAGGAAGACAGCGCTTACCAAGGCAATCTGATCTGAAAATAGCTAAATATATCAGGTGCGGCTTATTTAAATCAACTTGATTTAAATCAGTGACTTAAATCGCGATTTAAATCACGTGATTTAAAAAAAATCATTGATTTAAATCAAATTAAATGATGTTAATTGTTCTTGCCAGTTCAACATCATATTTAAACCAATACATGCATTTGGTAAACAGTACACCATTGCAAAAATACCATCTGCCTTATCAATTAACAAGGTGTGACGTGTTATATCTGTGACATAGGTTGCTTTGTCTGTTTGTCAGTAACGTCAACACGTTTTACAGGGCGACTAACAGACAGTTGTGAGTCACAAGGAAAAAGCACAAAAGGTAAGCTTACTTGCGTCTGTGGTCTAATAGCCAAGAAGCAAAAGTTGCAATCTATAAAAATGGATTGACGCAAACATTTTGTGGTGATCTTACATCACCGAGACACCGACCCACTACAACAAATGTTCATTTATCGGTCCATGTCTTATTTTGCAGTTATTTTAAATACCTGGGTCCTGGTGTCCCAAATAGTTCATACCGGACAATGCAAGATATTCAAATCTAGTTTGCCATCATGCAAGCAAAAGCTGTAAAATTATCTTTAATTTTCTCACACACAGACAGATACATAACACTCATTTGCAAATCTGAACTAAGTATTTATTAGCTGCCACATTTCTTGAAATTTGTGGCCACCAATTCTTAAACTGTCTAAAGGTCAAGCTTCTGGGATGCTAGTAGCTTATATTTTAGTGGGGTAAACCCATTGACTGATACATTCCATATATCTCAATCTGCCACTGCAGCAATGGCTTCCAGTTATATTAAGTTCAGAATATTCAACAGAATATGCTATGCATTGTAGAGAGAGAATTTACTTTTTCAGGCATTTCAAGTCACAAGATGCCGAGTGGTCAATAATACCAGGTAATAGAGAAGCTTGATCACGACTGAAGACACGTTATTGCTTTAACATTTAGGGGCTTGCTTATCCAATGCCTTAACCAAGAAAACAGGTTTAGTTGCATTATCGGTCCCAAGACGGTTTCTGAGTTTGGATTGTACAAGACCATGCGAACTGAAAACACGCTCTATTCCTGAAGACGAGGCCACAGCATATAGAAGCTGGTTGACAATGCAGAGGCTTGCTTCGCCCACCATATCTCCAGGAGACGTCCACTATTCTACAGCCGTGACAACTTGTGTACCGGCCTCTGTAGACTTACGGTCTTGAAAGGGACGCGACCGTGCCTGAAACGTCATGATGACAGGGATAAGAGATGGCCATTTCTCATTAGCATACTCCATTGCTGTGTTCTTCTCTTCATCAGTGAGTGCTTTGTCCAGCAAGTTAGGATGTATCATGTTGGCGAGTAGATGATGTAATAACCCGGTTGTACCTAGCCTGATACTACTTAATTCTGTCTGTGTCTGAACTGTGACTGTCCTTCAGCTTCCCCTCTAATTCTTTCCAAATGTCTACTGCTTCAGCTATCATGCAACTGTCACTTTGCATCTTGTCCAGAGCAGCTGCTCTTTGAGACAGTTGAGCAAGAAGTCCTGCAGCTGACCTTTTCAGACCAAGATTAACCACTTTATTCTTAACAACTGTGTCAATATTTTGTTTGTGAGATATTCTGCATTGTGTGGCTTTCCGCAGGTATCTACTGTGTCAAGTAAATAGACGTCACCACCTGCAATTGTTATGGTTACACAAATTATGGGTTCGTTGTGGACGTTTGTCCAACCACCCAGTCCAAGACACATAGTTTTTCCAGTAAGTACATCTGCACAGTTCCTATATTCCTTTTCATACATATTGGTAGGAATTTGTCAGCGATATCCTTTCTAGAAGGAGGAGTGTAACCAGGTCTTAACTTCTCAACCATTTGTACAAAGTGAGGATGATCAACAAGACGAACTGCAGAGTTGATAGCAAATGCCATCGTAGCTACTTGTTCATCAAGTTCGGCGTTTTGAGTGGCTGTTGTCTTGATAAGAAATCTGTCCAAACTGGACCTTTTCTTTTAAGTTGGGCTGAGGCCGTGCTGGCCTCTTTGCAGTGGATATAGACGGCATGGACAAGTCTGGCTCAATTGGTGGATTGTCTCAAAAAGAAAACAACATTTCTAAATTAATGTACAGTTATATCAGATATTTATATCAGGCCC
This sequence comes from Chaetoderma sp. LZ-2023a, assembly GCA_034401795.1. Taxonomy (NCBI): domain Eukaryota; kingdom Metazoa; phylum Mollusca; class Caudofoveata; order Chaetodermatida; family Chaetodermatidae; genus Chaetoderma; species Chaetoderma sp. LZ-2023a. The sequence goes on along the minus strand of CM067369.1, from coordinate 270,844,637 downwards.
AAATTAAAAGGCAATAACACGTTCCAGTTAAATTAGTCTTAAAATCTACAACATTTTCTTTAAATTGAGACACTGAAATTTCAAAGATTAAAGGGAAGGAGAAGGAAACTATCAAATGATGTATCTCGCTAATTTCATACAATATTAAATTACTACTCCGTCAAAAAATGTAAATGAATCACATTAATTTTGGAAAATCATTTATTTGCTCTAGTAGTGCTTAACTTGCAAACAATTCGTGCCATTGCTGGCCCTAAGCTGTATATAGTTTTGTAAGCTATACGAATAATGTTTTTAGATGTGTCGATATATATTGATTATCTCTCTAGATAATGTTAAATCACCGTTGATAATTTTGAAAACACATGTATTTGAAAGTCCCTGTTTCTGGTGAAATCAATGAGTTTCGGTAAAATTGATTTCAATATATTCTGCTCTTGCCATTGTCGTAACATGATACCTGCTGAATATTTTGAAATGTGTGTGACTGAAAGTAGGTACGGCCAATCAAAACAAAGTTTTTCAGTCAAATTGCTTTAAAATCAGACAGCATTTTATGTGTAGTATGTAGTGGTTAATCAGCTTAAC